>JANHGN010017276.1:57292-73554 GCA_024605025.1 Megaceryle maxima
GTTTGGAGAAGAGGTCGCTGAGGGGAGACCTTATCACTTGCTACAACTACCTGAAAGGAGGTTGTAGTGAAGTGGTGGAGCCTTTTCTCTCAAGTAAATAATGACAAGAGGAAATGGCCCGAAGTTGCACCAGGGGAGGTTTAGATTGGATATGAGGAAGAATTTCTTTACTGAAAGAGTAGTCAGGCACTGGAACAGGCTGCCCAGGCAGGTGGTGTAGTCACCATCCCTGAAGATATTCAAAAAGCATGTAGATCAGGCACTTCAGGACATGCTTTAGTGGGATGGTGAGATTTTTTTTGTGGTTTGGTTTTTTTTGTTGTTGATGGTTGGACATGGTGATCTTAGAGGTCTTTTCCAACAGGACAATTCTGTGGCATTTCTTGCAAGAGCATGTTCCTATTTTTCCTTTAAAAGTCAACAGACAGATTGAACCCAAGGAAGGAATACTTCATCAAGGAGTCTGGGTTGCTGAGATACAGTTATTTAGAGTATGACCTGCATCTCATTCATCCCAAAATTTGAAAAGCAATGGTCGGGGGAAAGAAAGAAAAAAAGACAACTATTTGTCATTTTCTACACAGCCAACAAGATGGGTCTCTGATATGCTATCTATAGACTCTTAACAGAAATCAAAGCTCCTAATTTCATGCTGTGACCATAATCCAGTCCAGCTAAAAAGAAGAGAAAAAAGAAAGAAAAAAAAAAAGTGCAAAAAATCCACCAAAAAACCCACCACACCACCTATACACCAAATCCAACCAAAACACCTTTTTCAGGTAAAACACTGGGCATTACAAAACTCACATAGACATGACCATATAGCTTTTTATGTCAATTCACTTCTTTGTTCTCCATCTGTGAAATGGCAATAAGAATACCTCTTCACCCAAAGAGATGTTACAAAGGTAAAATTAAGTGGTTTGGCATCACTCAGATGCCACATTGATTAATGCTGTAAAAAGAGCCCATTCACAAATTAATAAATCTGCATCTAAAAGAGGGCTTGAGTGGCATACAGTAAAAGGATTCTGGGGCCAAAGACTGCATAATGAAGATAAAACAGTATTCTGAATATCTGAACAAGCACTTTCCATTTTCAGCAATGTATGAGGCAGGGATCCAGTCAAAAAAACCAAAAAAAAAAATAGAAAGTAAAAAAAGCTTGCTCATGTAATTAAAGGCTCTCAAAATAAACATACTATACACAGATAACTGACTTTGGCTTTTCTTGGCTTTTTGAGTGCTTCACTCTGAAATCTTAATTTGTTGGGGTTTTTTAGGGTTTTGGGGTTTTTGTTGTTTTTTGGTTGGTTGGTTTTTTGTTTTGGTTTTTTGACTTCAATGTAGCATAAGCAAAATTTAGTTCATTAATACTAATTTTGTCAAGAGACATACTTTTAGGTTTACTGCACTGCAGCAAGCTCCCAGAGTATGCCTTAAAACAAGAAGAAACAGTCCTTGCACATTAAAAGATTGACTGGCTCAAAAATTTCAACTTGTATTAGTGCTGCACACTGAATTCTTCAATTACTTTCGTCCTTTTTTGGTTTTAGGTTTAGTGAGAAGAGAACACAGTGGCCCATGTTTCACCCCACAAGCACTTCTCAAGGACAGAAAGGTCAGGAGGCCAAAACCATCAGTTTTGGTTTTTTCAGCATCAAATTAGGCTTTTAGTGAGCACAAAAGACAATTCTGTCTCTGTGTTACTGGTTTGGGAATACTGCCAAAATCTTAATAGGCCCTACTTAATACAAAGGCCTTCATATTCTGTGAAAAAAGTAGTTAATTGCAATCACTGCAATAAGCAATCTACAAGGGAACAGAAAGGAAGATGAACAGAATTTGGTTTTACAAACACACTTTTAGTACTGAAATGTTTCACAACACAGATACCAGAAGCACACAATCTGCATTCACGGAGAGAAAGCTGTTCTGCTTGGGAATAGTTCACAGGTATTCTTGGGAAAATGGAAATTTTAGTCACTAAAATGGAATTTTCCTGCATTCTTTTCCAGAAATGCCAAGAAGCCTTTAACGTGCTCTTGGTCAACCTCCAGGAACATATAAAAAAGACTTCAAAAGTATCTTAAAGACTTAAGAGTCTCAGCATGGAGCAGCAGATGATATTCAGCTCACTAAACATAAACTGAAGTTTTACTTTATGGATTTGAGTTTAAACTGAGATTTCAAACATGATAGCAAATCATCCACCGCCTGGATATGTTCCTGTGGGGCATGCCTTAGGTGTTCCTGTGCTGGCAGGGGAGTTGGACTCGATCTCCAGAGGTCCCTACCAACTCCTACCATTCTATGATTCTATGACTAGGAGAGAAAAGACATTTCTTCATCTAAGTTAAGGTTTTGCAATGACCATCTAAGATGCTTTTCTCTCTTTCTGGTTTATATATATGCATACACACACACACACACACACACAAACATACAGATGATTATACTATCAGATTCACCAAAGACAGAAAAACATAAAAAATAATGACATTTCAAGATAAGACACAGGAAAAAAGAAAACTAGACCTACAAGCACTCTAAGATGTCACTTTGCCAAGTGTGATCACCAGGGTTTAAAGGGAGGTAGAGCAAAGACTTGTACTAGACAGAGGTTTTTGAAGGACAGTGAAAAGAACGAACAAATTTTGCTTATAAGGCTTCCAGATTTAAAATTGGACAGAAGCCATCTTAAAAACATTCCATTTGCCAAATTACCACATTGTGACATCACGTGTCAGTGTAAAGTTATTATTGGCAAATGCTGACTGCTCCGTGATGATTCCTTCATCCTTATAAAACACATCAATCATCTTTCAGGAACAAAATCTGGTAAATCATGTATTTATATAGTCCATTCTAACCAGAAATGGATGAAAACATACTGTCTTCAAGTAAAAATTTTCTGAAGATAAGTGAAATATTAAAATGGCAAATTAGAACATAAAGAGGACACTTTAATAAGGGAAGTTATAGCACACACACAAGCCACTGAGCCTTCCAGTTTTGCTTCTCCATAATGAGATTAACACAACTCCTGTGCCTGCCACCTCCAATCATCACTTATATGATCAACTGGATTACAGCCAAGGCTCTAATTGCTGCACAGAAGCAAAGTCACTATTACAATAAATTTATTTAATTCTCTGTGACAGCTTGCAAGTTTTTCCCCACACTGCACTGGTTCTTACAGAAAACTTTGCAGTCCTGTTACCTGTAACCATTTCTTTTCTTGAAAAAGTTGGTTTCGTTTTGCAGCCAAAACCTGCATCCTCTCCTGGTAAGTGGATCTCAAAAGTCTACATTCATTTTCATGCCAAAGCTGGGTCTCTTCATGTCTAACCCTTTGGAAAAAGAAAGAAAAAGTGACAAAAGCTAAAAATTAGCATTATTGCTGAGTATTGACATCTCAAAGATCAAATAGATCAGAATGCTACTTCAGAGTCCTAACACTCCACCACCAGAATTATTACATCTTAAATGGATGCAGTTAGAGAACAAGAGATTTTTCCTTGGCATACCTTCCTTTATCATCTCTAACATTTACACTGTTTTTACAACACACTGAAGAAGGAAAAGGGAAAACTTGTATAGCTTCAGGCTTCCCCCAGCGTTTTCATATTTCAGGAATTTATCTATCACTGCCTTGAAAGAGACAAAACTAAGGCATGTAATTTCTATCAATACAGAGAAAAATCTCTCTTAGACAGAAGTTTAGAAACTTGCCAAAGCCATTTTTGCAGCTTCTGTCAGCTTTTGGAGACTACGTTAGAGATCATCTGGAGTGTTTGCTCCATGATGCCAAATTTTACTTCTCTCTTGCACAGCGACTTTCAAAATTGCAGTCAGTGGGACTCCTCACAGTGGTTGGTCCAACCCTTAACTGTAAATCTTTCCATGATTGCACCCCAAGGTAATCAGTACATTACGTTAAGCATCAAGTCTGTAATCAGCCTCTCAAAATGCACCTGCAGACAATGCAAACCTATTTTGTCTTGCATGTTCCTGCATAAGGGCATGCGCACTTGCCATGCCAATTGCACTTCTGTGTCCATCACTAGAGACAAATGCAGGCATTTCCACATAAAACATGAAGATTCATTTCAATATCTTGTTTAAAAAAAAATAAAATCTGACTCAAAAAATGTTTTTGAAGCATGATTCCCCATCACGATCTTTCAAAGTAAATACATCCATGCCACATACAAGACATGCATTGCAAGTCTGTTTGAAGCATAATTAATCACACAATTTTGATTTCCATGCATAGCTGGTTAACAAGTGTGTAGAACAAGCAGTTCATGACTCTTCTCCAGGACCATCAGAAGGCACACATGCTTTATTCTCATTCTGGGCTGAAGTATATACTGGAAAGGCAAAATAAAACCCTGGCACTAAAATAAATGGTATTAATACATAACAAAAATAGACATAACGACAGTGTAACTGTATTTCTGTAATAATGAAATAGATCAAAGCAATACCCATATTAAGAGGTGCTAGGCCATCACTGTGTATGTCCCTTACAATCATAGATTTCTGTAGCTCCAACCAACTACACTTCCCAGCAGCTCTGAAGCCACCTTCTTTTAGTAAGAGCTGTATCTTTCCGAGAGCTGTATGCAACAGAAATTTGTGAGTGGCTGATCAAAATTTAGGAAACATGCCATGATAAACATAGGTCATTCTCAGAACCTCCCTGGAAATCCCATGTACATCTGTCTACTTGGCACTAAGGAAACAGAAACAAGATCTCTCTGATCTCACCAAACCTGGGTGGTTGCATGAACACAGCACTGTTCCTAAGCTCAACATAACTAACTGCAGCTCCTATCACCTGCTCCCAGTATCCTGTGTTGACACTGAAGGCATTCACCTAAAAACTCATTTCATAAATCAATCAAGTAATACAAAACGGGGCATGAATTTCAGTCTCATGTACTAAACAAGTAACCTGCCATACATACTTTTAAATAAAAAAGTTCTTGAAAAGGGATGACACTGTCTTTACAGTAAAACTGCAATGATCTGATCTTCTGGGGCTAGTCTTATCTTGATTTTCCAGGTAAAACCAAAATCTTGGGTATACTGAAGTTTTTTTCTGATTCAAAATTAAAAAGTGAAGCCTACAGATTTTTCCTTGAAGAAGTGGTTATGTTGTCTATGCTGTGCTATCTGAAAATACTGTGGGAACAGAAAAATTTTAAACACTCCTATCGAACACAAAGGGTGTGCCTGCTGCATCATCAAGAGTCAGACCACAGACAAAGAGGTGTGAAAGGCTACAAGAATCAAGTGAGAAAAAGAAGTCACAACAACAACAGTCAAACTCAAGCTCAAAGAAAGAAGTATACGCAAGACAAAAAAGTGAAAAGGATATTAATCTGACCCTGAAGAATGGCACTGCTCTCAGACCTGTGCAAAGAGAAGAGTATACAGATGTAATGATCAGAAGAACAGGAACACTTTCATAAATGGATATATATGATAAATGTTTTATATATATGATAAATGTTTTATATATATGATAAATGTATATACATTAAGGGGGGGAGGGGATGTGACGGGGAATCAGACTGTGTATTTCAAGGATGCTTTAGTGACTCCATTTTTATGACACAAAGACAACACCTCCAAAGCCAGAGGCATTACTACAAATTAATACACAGCAACAACACACCTTACTGACAAAATATAGACTGTTGTATCCTAACCTTTAAAGAATGGTAAAACATCATCTTAGGGCCTCAGAAGGTAGAAGGAAACAGCTCTGAGAAAGTGCAGCTTGTTTTAAACCTGCCTCATCACTAAACACTCCAGAGCCCAAAAATACCCTTAAAATCTTGTATTTTGCAGTAAAAGCTTATTATCTGTACCGATTATATCTAATTTTCACCTCTATCAAAAATGACACCCAAACGTATTGACTATCACACTGCAGTCTTTGTATGTATGAGCTGCCAGAAAACAAAACGTTTTTCTTCTTTCATTTACGCTATTGTATTTTAGAATAGCTTCCAATACCTATGAAGAATCCTCTTCTAACAACAGTAACCAGGATCACAGCTGAAGAAAGACCTAGATAGAGAAAACTTTTTCTTTCTAAGCTAACTACCTCCCTTGGGTCATCCAACACATCTCACATTCCCCCAATCTTTGAAGTTGTTATCCCTTCAAGAGAAGGCTGAGAATTTATTTTTGTGACTTTGTACAGTGCTAAGCACATTACTGCCACCTAACAAGTGATGCATAAAAGGAAGCTCCCAAAGATCTATGCATATCAAAAAAGAATCTGTTTTTACTTTATATTTAAATATCCTTTCATTGCCTGAAAAGGAGCATCAGAATTAAGTCCATGGGGAACCGTTGCTCAAGCTGCCTTGCTGTTGTATGCTGCAACTGCCCTGTTAAGGATTCAGTCCCATTCCCACTCAACACCAGGGAGAAAAGTTCCATTTAATTCACCAGTTCATCATGATCAATGTTTTTCAGGTCAATTCTGAAAGAACTGTAGAAAGAAAAAAGGGGGAGCAGGGGAGGAATTTCATAAACAAGCCCCATGTTGATATATTAGAGGGTTCTTAAAACTCTCTATTAAAATAATTCATAAATTGTATTCTGCATTTTGAGAAAAACAGAAGTATCATTTTACATAAGGAATCAACAAACTTACCGATGATCAGCAGCCCAGCGCAATGCTGCTTGAACTTGGGTAACAAAGCTATCCAAAAAACTGCTAATTGAAGGATGCCTTGAAGGAAGCTGAAATTTTAAAGATTTTTTCTCTTTCTCCAGTTCTTCCAATTTCCGTCTAAATTTATCAGCTAGAAATTAAATTAAAAAAAAAAGTTACTTAACAGTAACAAAATATTCATTTTACCTGAAAAAATAAATAAATAAATAAATAAAGGTTGCTGAACAAAAAGTAAAAACCACCTCACAGATGATTCTTCCCCTTTTGATGAAATACATTGGTCTGTTTTGCTCGAGGATGAATTACTAAGACTACAATGGAAAACATCAGGTAACTTGGATGCTAATCTGCTTTCTTCTATGACAAGGACAAAACTGCAGGCTTCCCAGCACTATCACAGAGTTTTAATTTGTTAAGCCTCCAAAGAATTGGCTCAAATTTATCACCTCTGTTCATTTCCTAGAGTACAGCTCTGAATTAAATTCTAACTCCTATTCTTCACCATTCCAGTTTTAAAACAATCTTAGATGGCAGTTCTACATTAAAAACCTGATCTTTTAAAAAATCCATTGTTAATCAAGTCGAGAAATAAAGAATTGCATATGATATCTCAGCAATATATTTCAGCAGAAAAGGCATGTGCAATTAGAGCAATCAAACAATAATCTTATTCCAGGCTCTCCTGAATTATGCTTACTTTATCATCAAACAAAAAGATTTATTTCAACTTTAAATAAAAATAACAGCAGTCCTTAAAGAGAGTGCTTTAAGTCTACCATAACTTTGATTCCTTAACTACTTCTCTCTATAAGCTAGTTCTTTCTTCATATTCTTTCCCTGGGTAGAAAACACAGGAACATGGTTCCAATTACAAATTATTATTTCTGGTAGGTATATCCTCTATCCTAGTGCCAGTATACCACCAAAATCACATACATGGCAAATAACAAGCCTGGCTGGTCCAAGCCGAACACCTTTGACGATACATTAGTCAAATCAGACATTTTTCAGCTAGGCCACAAATGGAAATCCTTTACAGTTCAGTACTTTCCTCGTGACCTCATTGCCTACAATTTTGCACGATTAGCATTCCATCCCTTCTAACGTTTTCAATACAGCATGTTACTATGAGAATAATACCCATCTATGAATGCTTTTTACTGCTTATTTTCTTTCTTTATCCTCTAAGGGGTTTTAAGAAGAGGGATGGTTTACATTTGCTGGTTTAGTGAAATGATCCACTTCTACTATAATAAGCTATCATTAGCACTGATGTCCCTTCTGTTTCTGTGCTGATGGGGTGAAATAAAGACACAAAACATACTCATGAGACTAGATCTTCTCCCTGGGAGAGCAGGCTGCTCCAGGGTAGTTAAACTCAGGTTGTTGTTGTTATTAGGGTCCAAAATGCTGCCAGAAGGCATCCAGGCTACTGCAGGGTCCAGACCTTGCCCCAACCACCACATGTACATGTATGCATGCTCTTGCAAAGGAGAAAAACCTCTTCAGCAGTGGATGTGAATGACATCTGTCATGTGCTTCTCAAGGACCACAGCTGAAGAGATTTGACCTATCCCTATTAGCACAAGGAAACTGGAACTTGGGCCTGGATGAGAGTCTTCAGAGGCCATATTTTGATCAGAAAAATACCATCATTTGCACTTCACATGGAATTTCAAATATAGCCATCAAAAATATCACTGTCACAAACAGAAAAGTAAGGGTTGGATTGTGATCAGTGACCACTGAATACCAAAATACATGGGAACACCTCCTTTCTCTCCAACCATTCACCACTGGACTTCCTGTGCCAGGAGCTGCAACAACCCTCTACAGCCATTTAATGACATTATTGTTCTTTAACATAATTACACTCACACTGTGTTTGTGTGTCCAGTTGTTTCATCATTCTACTCCTACTCATCCTGGCCCTAGAAACAGGCTATTTTGGGAAGGAAAACAGATGAGGGAATCCACATGCCAATTCATTCTCTCTCTCATTAATTCTTGGCTGCATCCTGCTTTATATATTCCAGTCTACACAGTATTCAATTAGTTTCTACTAACAGACGTTTCTAAATAATTTGTTCCACCGGCATTTTATAAGCACTCTCGCTGGCCATATCTGCTGGTTCTCTCTCAGCACTAAATGATTTTTTTTATCCTTTCAGTATTGTGGTTAGGGGTTACATCTTGAGAGACTCCAGAACCACTGAGCTGAACACCACAGCACTTGACTTTTAGGCTCCTCTCCAAGAAAGAGGAACCCTTGGTTTGAGCTGGCTGATGTCTTCAGTGTGCAGTGACCAAAGCACCTCAGTGCCGCTGTGAAGTGGGGAACCATACAAATAAGGCTCACCTCAGTCCACCTTTCAGCACTGCAGCTCAAGAGTTCTGGATCAAGCAGAAATAACAGAAATGATCAGAAGTCTAACCAATGGCATATGGAAAAGAGGACAATAAACAGGATTCCTCGAGCTAGTGGAGATAAAAGATTAAGGGGAGTAACTTCCGGTACTATTACAAACTGGGAAGCTGCAAAGAGAGTGGTAACACAAAACTCTTCACCTCTCCTCAGAACATGAGTCCTCAGTAACGAACTTGAGTGGCAGCAAAGGAGATGAGGAAAAACATTAGATATAGTAAAGCATTAAAAGTGACTGCTTGGGACAGGCAGGAAATCTCCACCAGTGTTGGTTTTCAATTCAGACAAACATCTCTCAGGAATAGCCCTGGCATTGTTTTTAAGGACAAAGGCAGCAAGATCAAACATGTTCTCCTGAGATCCCTTCCCATCATATTTTCTAGGGTTTTCCAGACAAAAAGCAGTCACAGATGGCTTTTGCTATTCACAAGCCATCAGACTCAAGGATACCACTTCTTACCTTCATTTTAATCTTTTAAGCATGTTATTTCAACACAGAAAAGATCTTCACAGAATCCCAGAGCTCACCAATGGACTGAGACACCAAAAGTAAACACATGCACTCAGATACCTCCATCACACACAAAGGCTTAATATTTTGCTGCTCTTTTCCATACTTCACCTCAAAGTAACTCAATTTAACACACAGCTTGCATGCAGAAAGCAATCCCTCCATTTGATGGAGTTCTTAAATGAAGGAACTTTATAATGTATGTATTCATTATGTATCATTTTTCAGACAAGCATTTAGAATAAGGCTTAATTCTCTTTACTAGCCTTTTATTCCACTGTACTCTATTGCTAGCTTGCTGCCTTGCAGCAGTTCTATGGATACCCAAAACAAAGCTTCTACTTCAATACAAACAGCAAAAGTTAACCCTTAAATTATCCTCCATCCAAATCTGTTACTGCCCAGTGCATTTCAGGCATCCTACTCAATTTAAAGCCAACCCAGAGAACAGGCCTGGAAGATGCTGACTAACTGTTGTTCTCAATTAAACAGACAGCAGTCAGAGAACTGCATTTTCTCCAAAGATCATGTTTTGTAAGAGCTTTGCACAAAGGAAGTGATTTCCATAATTTTTATTTGACCATATGAGAACATCTGGCTACCTCTCTCCTTTTTACATATTCTGATACTGGTTTTATTCTCACAAAGACAAGGTTCACTTATCAGAACTATTTATCATCATTTAAAAAACACTGAAGAAAATCATCACAGTAAAGGTAGAACCTCATTTGATACATAATGCGTGTATTTATTTATGTGTGTTCTTTGCTGAGAGGTGGGAATATGATCAGTTGTGCTATTCTACAAATTGCTGGACATTAAGAAAGTGTTTTTTTCAGCTAGTTCAACTAGAGAAGGCCATTTGACCCTGCCCTGAAATCCTGTTAAAAAAAAAACAAAAAAACAAACAAACAAAAAAAAAACCCAACCACTACAACCCTCCCTCTTCCCCTCACCTCCCCCAAAACTCTGAAGGACCTAAACTAGGATTTATGTACAATTTGCACGCATAAATCACACACTGCAGACCTAAAATATTTTTCTTACACGCTAGATACTTCCAGAGACAGGTAACCTCCCCAGCACTCACTTCCTTAAAAACTTAGAGCTTACAAGTTGATTGTTTTTGTATACTAAAAGATATTCTTACCTATTTTGTAAGAACTAAAGAAGTCCCAGGTTCAGATCCAAAGGCCCCTCTAGCAGCCTGTCTCCAACTACATACAGCATCAGGCCTTCAGAGAGGAGACTAAGAACTAGGGTGCAACGTACACTTTTACCTTCATAGTGAACCTCTAATGCCTAAAAGACTTCCTGAGCAAGACATTACTCCTAGGTCACTTCACTGCTTTGAGGAGAGAAAAAATGGTGGGGGGGGGGAGGGGGGAAATCACCAACAGGTAACATCTATCCACCAGAAATTTCACTTTTCTGAGATTATCTATGCTTTTGGTTTCCAAAATGTGCTGTAACTGAGAACTTCAAAATGGAATTATCAATTAAACACATACTCCATTTGGTAATTTTAATCCCGAAGTCTGATGATCTTATTTGGCAGGTTTGGGGGTTTTTTTTTCCCCTACTGTAAATAAAACAAACCATTCCTTCTTCACTTTCCCTTCACAGCAATAACTTTGCCATCATCATGTTCAGATTGCACCACTCATTTTGCAGGATCATGACACATATTAGTTAGAGCAATCCTACAGAGGCTAGAAAGTGAGAAGTCTAAAAGAGAGCTTGAATAGGTAACTGAAATGCATCTGGGGAACAGATTAGTAAGAGAGGTATCTACAGCCCAATCACAAGCATCAGCCTCCTGCAAAATTACTTGCAGGAGAACATGCAGACCAATTAATATCCAAATATGACATGTAAAAACACATACTGTGATAAGAACTGAAGGCATTACAAGCAACTGGAGTATGTGCTCTTAATTTAAGGATAAAATAATTAACTATATAACAGTGCCAAAAAGATACACAGTAGAAGATACTCTGCTCCTTGCAAGTCCCAGCACACTGGGTATGCATAGAAGGGAACTCCAAATTACATTGGGATAGTTGAGCAGCTAGCCCTTACCATGTGCTGTCTGGTCACTGGTACACAGCAAAACCTTTCCTATGTTCCACTCAGCCCTGCATATGAAACCAGCAAAATAAACCTAGTGCAGAGTCACACTGCACACCTGGGCAAGGCTAGCTCCAAGAAGGCATGGGGCTGGGGACAGACAGTGGAAAAGCCCAAAAAAGCAACAGGAGCAGCAGCTGTAGCCCAGAGTTATGACTAGCTAGATTCTGTGGACTAAAAAGAGCACAACTGCAGAGCAAAATGGTTCAGTACTGAGGCTTCAATATCTGCAGTTAAGAGGGCCTTATTTCAGACTAGATTTAGTTGTAGTCCCATGGACCAAAGGCCAGTTAGCAGTTGGAGCCCCTATGCCTCTAGGACACATCATTAGACTTCATTCCACCTGAAAAAAAAACAGTCCATGAACTGAAGACTGCTCTACAGTGAAAAGCAAAGCACAGTAGACAGGGCAATTAGGAGATTCCCTTCAAAAGCTCACATACCTAATCTGAAGTAAAATGCTATTTGGGACAGGGTCCTTGGAATAATTCCAGCAGTCAGTGGAAAACGTAGCTCCTGAAAAGGCCAGTAAGTAGAGTTAAAGCTTTCCAGAGAAGGTTATAAACTGGGTACCACAGACAAATGTTCACGTTCAGTTTGTAAAAGGCCAGAACATAATGTCTGCTAAAGCAAAGTGCAACTGAAATCACTTACCCAACACTGCATTTTTTCCATTCCGACCAAAAAAGGCAACTCTAAAATTCATCAATTCCAACTGTGCTCCTGAACTATCAAGACTACCTTGAGGAACAGCCAAGTAAACCCAAGTCCTGGCTGCTGAACACCCTTTGGAGTCAGAAGCAACTGATACAGAATTCACCCTAAACCAGAAGGGCCAAAATCTGTAAAGAATGCTACAATTCCATAATCCTCTGGTTTGTGTGTATTCCTCCGTTATTTGGCATTCAGTAAGGGTGAAAAGCCCTTGTAATTCCTGTTTTATCCTACTGAGATATTAGACTGATGTCTGTCTCCAATTCCAGTGCTAAAGTTAAAAGGCTAGTCACCTGAAGAATACAAGAGAATAGGCCTCCTGCATTCCCAGCCAGAGTCAAGGCATCAGAGTAGCCAAAAGGCACAGCGATAGTCTGATGTCACATTTGATGCTGCAAGCTTCCCCTGCTGCAGACAACATCAGCTCCCTACCACCTCTCCACTCCTCTTTCTTTCCTAGCAACAAGACAACAGCATACATAAATGAGGTGGGAGAAGGACAGGGAAGGACACCTGGTACTCAAAATAGTTGCTGCAAGAGAAGCTAAAGAAAACATTGTCTGAAAGATTTCTTACAAGTACTTGTCAAGCAGGCTCTCTGCCCCCCAACAAGCTCAGAATTCAACCCCCATCAGTCCATACCAGTTACAAGTAAGAAAACTGTTGGTTGCCTCCTTAAAATATATATAACATTTCTGAATGTAATGTACCTCATGTCAGCGTTGCAGTAGAGTTGGGAAGTCTGAAAGTTTAAAAAAAAAAAAAATACAAGTACAGACACATTTCAGCTGTTATACTTCTTATAAAAAAAAGACTTGACACATTGGCAGATATTGATTTGCCCCTCTAGTTCATATTTTAAGAGCATTTATTTAGGCTTTGAACAAAAAGCTAAATTCTCAGAAGTTTCAAAGACATTTCCCCCAAAGCACAACACCAAGTTTCCCCACCTACATTTTACATCATAACTCTGAAAAGTCTACGCTGCATAAAAAACTTCTTCCCAGAAGGATGCTATTGCAAGCCCAGTGTAGACCATCAGCAACTATACTGACTGCTGCCACTGTTTTGTAGAACATCCATAACAGCAACACTGCTAATAGATTGCAGCTCACATCTGTAACGTGTTCTCTGCCTCTTAGTAATAACAGTTAAATGGAGTGGTGATTTAAGGGTACAAGCCATAGGACTCAGTGGGTTTTCTGCAGGTGTAGGTACGGTTACTTGCCATGCCATCAGGAAGATGAGCAAGAAGCCACAAAGCCAGAAAGGTTCTTCCGAGTGCACCTCTGGGAAAGGAGAAGGGCAGCAGCCCCACAGGAAACATCAGACTCCTGACTTGGGTGATTAATCTTTTAAGTTACTTGGCCAGAGTTAGAATAATTTTGCTTTCCATGTTCCTTTCTCATTCTCACCTTAATGATGTAGGGTGAGCTATCCTCACAGCTGTTCTTTCTGAGCTGAGCTTTAAACACAACTGTCCTGAAAGCAAAGCTTTTATTATATGCTACTATCATCTCACAGAGGGGCCTCCAATGGAGGCCAGAACCCAATGGTACTAGGCTCATACAACAGGAAAAAAAAATTTAAAAAAAAAATCCTACGCCAACAAATTTACAACCAACAAAAGAAATGACAACCAAATAGACAAATGGAGAGAACAAAGCATCAGACACACAATATGGGTGAAAGTGATGCAGAATATTTTCAGCGTACCAGAATCAGCATAATCACCACTGTTCTTAATCTGATACTTTTGGAAAACATTATGTTTTTATAGTATTTTGAATAACATTTTTAATACTTAGAGCTTTATAAGTATTTTATATTGCAGCATAAAGTGGCCACTTCCCCAATTTTCTAAATGCTGGAGTTATTACATTTTTTAAAGTGTGTGACACGCACAACAGTTGCAGAAATAGGGGATGGTTTTCTGTTTGTGAAAATCCCTTACTCATCTTTGTAAATGCACTAAAGCAAAGGCACTAGTCTATACAGCATCTATACTGTATAGTCCTTAACTTCAGATTTGCTGCATTTGTAAATTCCTTCAAACAGTACAAGGGTTTTAATGCATAGGCATTTTTGGAGACAGCATTTCTGTTTTAGTTAAGTCACAATACAAAATAAACTGTGTCCTGTTGACTGTTTGCTTTTTTATATTTTCCCATAAACATCATATTTCAATGAAACCACCAAGATGCCTACATTTCCAGTATGACTTTACAGTAAAAATAATTTAACATCAAAAGATACATTAAAGGAAAAAAACCAAGCTGGATGCTAGTGTGCTTTATTTGATATCAACATTATTTTGTAAGCAGTGCTGACAGTACTGTCACTAGATATGAAATGGTACAGAAATAAAGAAAACCACATAGCACTATTTCCAGGCTGAATCCGCATTTTTTAAAAAGTAAGGCTGAGCAGCACAATGGCACAGATCCCTATTCTGAATTAAATTCTACTCTTAAAAAGATCACTCAAGAGGTAGCAGAAATCAATGCAAACCTCCTTGGCTTGCAACACAGACCCTTCTTTTATTGGAGATGGTAGAAGAAAAACTTTGGTAAAGGTTTCAAATCAGTACAGTTCACATACATGAACAACTGTCTTCGTATATTAATGCTGACTGAGGATGACTCAATCCCAGTTCACTATGTCCCTTTCCTTGCTCCAGGAATCTCTAAACCAACATCTGCCTTTCTTAACTGCCTATGAATAAATGCAATGGGTTGATTAGAAAACAGGCCAGTCAATTAACAGTGAAGCAATGCAATACTCTACAACTAATTGCATTATATTGTGAGATACCAGTCATTTTTATAAAGCAAGTTCTAAATACTCCAACATGAAATTTAAAAATCTGATGGACTATATATGGGCTTTTATATCAAGGATTTTATGACTAGAGACAAAAGTCATATTACATTGAGATTTATTTTTGTTGTATCAGGCTCTACTTAAGCACATATTGTGAATCTAAAGTGCTTTGTTCCAGCTAACAAACAAAGACTCTTTTATTATTGCCTAACCTGAATATATTGAGAATATTATCCTAAAGCATGGTACTTGAATAAATTTTTTTTATTTTTTTTTTTTTTGGTCATAGAAGCCCAAAAGTAGTATAGATAATATAAGAAGTGTTCTGCAATGGTTTATCTCCATACTTTTTAAAGCCATGCTGTAAAACTGCACAACAAAGCAGCGGAATGTCTAGGCTAAGGAACACCAGTGAGTAGGTACAGAGTTGTTTTAAGTTGGAGTTTGAAAGCATCGATTTTAAATTGTAGTCTATATTAAATTCAGCAATATTCTCCAAGTCCTATAATACATGAAGAAATAGACTTCCAGTTCTGCTTAAGCCACCAGCTACAGATCAGCACCACTAATATAAAAATCCAATTAGACAACGTTATCTTTCTTTTGTGACAAGGCACCCTGATGAAAATGTATCAAATATTCTTTTTTATAGAATGGATATTACACACAGAGAACTATAAAGAGAGTGTAAACATGCACACACAACCCCAAACCGAGTGGTCTGAAAGTGCAGTGAGGAACTCTACAAGCAAACTTGAAGCTTTACTCTAGAAACAACCCAAGAGAGGGAAGATAAAGGAAGTCTTTGTGGTAACAGCTCAAAACAGCACATCATTATGAAAACCTGATTCTAGAATTTTGCCTTTGGTTAAAAAAAAAAAAAAAAACAAAAACAAAAAAAACCCACACACCCCCACACAAGAAAAAACACAACCCACAAACAAAAAAAAACCAAC
>JANHGN010017277.1:64832-75855 GCA_024605025.1 Megaceryle maxima
AGATGCAACAGAAATGACAGGTAAAAGCAAACTTTGGTAGCACTTAGTATGTTAATGATGACCAGCTGCACAGAGCATATTATTTCCTTCACCATATAAAGAACATGTTGTCTTTAAAATGTGTGCAGCCATATACATACCACCTAGGTACAGAAAGACAATGAAATTCAATTTGCAGAAGGAATGCTGATGTTGAGGTGATAGGACTTCACATGACTTAAAACTCTACCATTTTTATTCAGAGAAGAGCTAAAGCAAACATGTTGAGGCCAGTCCTCCCTGGTGCTAATGTGTACACATGCACTACAGCCTCTGGAGATGTGAGAAAAATGCCACCAGTGTCCTGGAGCAGTGCTGCAGTGAGGCAGTTGGCCAAGCAGAAGCTGAAGGCTACACCTGAGGCTTAGAAGCATGACTTTTCTGTACCTCCCTCCCTCCTCACATGAAACACATTTTTCCTACAAAACACTGCTCCATGGCGATGCTGTGCCTTAAAGTACTCTGACTTCTGACATAAAAACATGATCCCAAAACCATAAAAATAAGAATGGAAATATTTTGCTCACCTCCCAGGTGCCCAGACTGGCTGTGCTCCCAAGAAAGGTATGGTGTCATTGCTGCACATTTGCTCTCAGTGACTGCAAACCAAGTGCACTGCCTATGAAGAATACAGTAATAACTGCATATAATAATTCAGATCAAATCACTGTGAAGAGATCTGAAGCAAGTGGAACCTCTGATGTGTTTCATCACTTTAATAAGATAGTTAGTAAATGCAAACGCTGTGTTGTTTCAATTACAAAGCCAGACTTAATTCCTGTTCTGACCTCTGCCAAACTTTGAGGCACTTTATGCCCAATACAGACTTCCCTGTGTAGCATCCATCTCCTTTTGATTGTGGGTGGAGTTAAGTTGCCTTTCCTGGTTTTTGATTGTCTTACTGGTTGTGGATATGACTTTCTAAATGCCTTGTATTTCCTACAGCCTTTTAAAAAGAGTAAATATATTTATTACTAGCCAGGCACTTAGATCACACAGTAAGAAAGATCTTGAAGGCATTAAAACATTGATGAATTTAAGACAAGTGGTTTGGACTTTGTCTTCATAAAGATGGAAGGTCAGAGACTTTCCTTTGTTCCTAGGCCCTCATTCTTCCTACTGTTTATCAAGTAGAAGAGTGGGAGAACTGAATTCTATGATCTTTATTTCTTTTAAAAAAACACCTTGGTACTTGTGTCAACATCTTGAAATGTCCATGTGTCTTGAGCACAACACTGGTCCCAACACCTCTTCCTCTTCTGCTAACAAGGGAAAGTTACCATGACTGTAACTGTAGGTGATGATAAATCAAAAGTGAGAGCTCACTCAGCCTCTCAGCACTACTTTTGCTTTGCAGTGAATATATGTCTAGTGACTTCTGCTAGAAGCATTTATCTGCGTGGAGAAAGGGTATGCCCTGAAGCCTTTTGCTGCATCCTTTAAATCCATTTTCAGCTGCCCCTCTTCTACTCTACAGTTGAGTCAATCTGCATACATCATCAGGACAAAGAAATGGGGGGTGAACCTGCAGAAACACTCTCTGACCCTAAGATACAAGGGCATACTTAACCTATCTAGGATCCCACCCACTATTTCTCCCTGCAGAAAGCATGAGCCTGGCTTTATGGAAGCAAAGTGAATGGCAATCTGAGAACTAGTTATACAATATAGCTCAGATGTCGGAAAATAGTAGCTTTTTCAAACTGCATCTATGCCACGTATTTCTATGAGGAGTCCTGTGAGAAATATGTGATAAGACCATGTTAGTGAACATACAAATGAGTTGGACTGTGACATGAATCCTAAGGGATTATCATTTTTAGCAGTGAAAGAACAAAGCAAGTCTCCAGCATGGATGCCATCACAAGACTGAATGCTGTTCTAAGAGCACTTCAGTTTTTAGATCCTTCTTGTCTTCTCCTCTGGGTGTAATTTTCAAAGTAGATTATGGGAATGGATATAGCTCCTCTGAAATTACTGGCAAAAATCCCCCTGACTTCAGTGGAAAGGAGATAAAATAGTTCATAAGATGGTGACTTTTTCCTATTGCAAATAGCTCCTGTGATGCTCTGCCAATCATTACATTACACTGAGCTTTTGAATAGATAGTGAGTCACCAAAACTTATCAGACTAAACCAGAACAACATATAGCATTTCTACAGTGAATTTCGTTATAGTTCTCAAAGTCCTTTATAAGAATTGTTATCATCTCTCTGCTATACAAAATGGAGACCAGAGTAAAATAACCAAAGCAAAGTATCCAAAGGATCCAAAGGATCACCAAAGGACCTAGTTTGGGAAGTAGCAATAAGTCTGAGTTCTTTGTTTCCCTCTGTATTTTTCACTGTATATGAAGACTTATTTCACGTTTTCCATAGTTGGGCATTAGCTATGCCTTGGTGTTTTGTCTTCTGTTTGAAGTCAATTAGATGTAGAAGTAAATAGAAAAAAGCAGCAAACTGACTGTATCTGTGTTTTTCAGTGAAAAATGATACATTCAGGCCAGATGCTGAACACAAGCAAAGGTTATTAAAGTAATGAACCAGTTGGAGTTTTGCCTGAGTATAGAGCATGAGACAGTCCCAGCCTGTGAGCATTTCCACCAGGCTTGCATTAGCACTATTTCCAACTCTTCAGTAGGCATTAATCTGACAAATTCTTTTTTTTATAACTGAAGTAATCAGAACAAAATAAAGGTTCTGTAAGTGCTCCCCTCTGTGCTCACTCACTTGAATAAAAACTCCTGTTGTCACTAAAAGAACACCAGAAATACTTCTTTAATGGACTAGTTATTGTGGCAACGTGGAATCTGGGATTAGATATACAGTGCTATTAGTCTTATTTGTGTCTATCTAGTCAGTCTTCTGTTACTTTTATCTATTTCTTATTAACATTTAAGATGGTAATGTAAATCATTCTCTCTGTCTCCTGTATTGCTCTGAGAAGTAAAAAAAATAAAAAATCTTAACATTGGGCAGTGATTTGCGGTCATGCTCCGAGGCTTCAAATTGCACCATGTGCAAATGGTATTAAAGATGTCCTGGAATGGGCTAAAGTTGTGGATTATTGGTCACAGCTGTTGGGAAAACCTCTGTATAAACACTGATGCATGTGTGGGTGTGATTTCCCAGGGAAGATACTGCTCTTCAAACATATTGTGTTTCCTTTAGCCTATGTTATGTTTAGTTTGTTGGTTTTGTTTTGTTTTGTTTTGTTTTGTTTTTTTCATTTTTCTCACATGAGCAAAGCTTAGAAGCCAGGATGGTGTTTTAAAATCTACAAGATGAAAGGAGCCTGTACAGGGTCAGATCTGCCACTTAGCCATGGTAATTGTCATCCAAAAACTTAACACTGCACAGGGCACTGGTAAGTGAATGTATGATCTGTATACACAAAAGAGCTCTGACTTATGTTTTTGAGCTATGCTTCTTCTGGATAGAGCACTATATAATTTCTAGATTTAGGTGGCACAATTGAAAGGGCTTTGCAGAACTAATATTGTCCGCTACAAGTTATGAATATTTTATGAACATATTTTAAATTTCTAGCTGTAGTCTTTTCTTCATCTAGTCCAAATTATCAGGCAGCATTTCAAACTTTCAACATTAAGTTCCAAGAATATTTGGTTTAAAAATTTCGGAAGAACATCAATATTTCTTTGATGCTCTTTAAAGATGACTCAACATGTGTTCTGAACAGAAACCAATACATGCCTGCTATGTGAAATATTTGTGCATGAATTTCCTTTGTACTTAGGCCACTAGGGAACAGGAATTGTTTTGATGCATTTTTATGTGACCTCTGTAGGGAACTCACATTGTGACATTAATAAGCAAGCAGAGCTTGGCCCTCTTTGATCAATGGCAAGCATACAGGAAGCTATGAAGCCTTTGAGAAAGTATGAAAAATCCCCTAAAATTTACACAATTTGATATTTTCTCCACTATTGTCAGAGGTTTTTATATGTTTCTCTCTTGATTTGATCAATATAATTTGAGAGCTTCTTCTCTTGTTTGTGACTTTTCCATACATTCCTTATCTAGAGGTACAAAACCTAATCACTACTGCCAGACTCCCGCTCTGTCTTTCATAAAGCTATACTGGTGATGTTCCCTACTGGCTTTTGAATCAGGTGCTTGCTCAGTCAAATACAAGATTACTACATTCCCTCTGGACTCTTCTCCTCCCAAGCCAATTGTGTGACAGACTCTCATCTGGAAATTTTTAACATTGCTTTTGTAAATCCTGCTTGTGGCTACAAAGACTTAAGATAGTGCCTCATCAGTATGCAGAGGTACTTCACTGGTTCTGTTTAGGTATTTTCTAAAGACTAATTAATTTCCAGTTTAAGACATACTTGATCAGAATATACAACTGAAAAACGAAGTTAAATCTGACAAATGTGTTGGGTGCAAAGTTCTTGCTTTCCAGGGAAACAAAAGAGATGTATTTTGCAACCATTTCTCTCTTCCACTTTACCTTTGTATCTTACATTCTGGATGTCACTGCCAGACTTAACATGTCTTGGACTCACCGACTAGCTTCCCTACATATTTGATTCAAGACTGTGTGATGTGGATAAGGAAGGAAGAAGGGGACACTGACTGGAGTCCTCTGCCTGTTTTGTATTCTGCTTTTTTTTTTCCCACTGTTTATGTCTATGTTTTTGTTTAGAGATTATTTCAGTGTCAAGAAAAATCTCACTCCTACAGGAATTCCCTCAATAGACCTGGACATGGTGAAGAGGTCACCATGTCACTCCACAGTGATGTTTTATGGGATCTAAAGATTAATAAAAATGTAGGCTGCATGCATTACTGAGGATAGAATATGTCACAACATAATGAGCTGTGTCTTATTTTTGAATCAAATACTACATACCCAGCTCAAATGAAAATGAACTATTCATACTGTCTTCTGAAAAAAAAAATTCTTGAAGTTTTTTGTCACTTCCGTGAATTGCTCCTCCACATCTCCATTTTTTATTTAATTTCTAAATTTTGAGGCTAACTTGCTACCGAAGGCAAGAATTCTCTCTCATATATAGTATATTTCTTTTTTCAAGTGAAAGGTGTCAATACAGCATGCATTAAAGAAATAGAAGATTTTCAAAGGCAGAGAAGTTAGTGGAAGTGCAAAAAGCTGCCAAAAGGAAACACCAATTACAGAAATGTCGAAGAATCCTTAAATTTGCTGAGAGGAGTATTCTTTCTACAAGCCCTGTGAGGCTTCTTTTCAGGACAGGATATTGTGAATCACACTGACTTCCATAGACTGACAGCCACACAGAAGGACTCAACAGCCCTTAAAAGTGTTTTCCCTCTTCAATCATATCTGCCAGGCAACATTTTTTCAATTAATAATATCACAGAGGCTTCTATTTAAAGATTGCTTCTAAGAAGTAAGCTTGCAGTTAAAAGTGATCTGGGGAATAATGAATAATCTATGAAGGATTTTGCATAGTTCATTCCCCTGAGCTTTAATACGTCTGAGCAGTAAGAGTGCCAAGAGAACATGCAGAGGAATTTATCTTAGAACACTTTGCTCCTTGACAAGAAAATTACAAAAGTTAGTCATTCATCTGGAAGACTGCAGATTTTTCCTTATAGGAGAGGCAGGATTGGTACAAGAAGATATGTCATAAAAAGCCATATACACATGAACTCAACAGCATTTGGCCTTAGTTTTCTCATGCTGAACGTGTCCTACCACAATAATGTTCCAAAGAAATGTGTAACTGTATCTTGATAACTAAAAATATGTTTCCTTTAGGAATCACTGCCTGCACATGCAGCCTCTTCTCATTTTCTCCCCCACAAAACAAGGGCCCTAAGAAAAGCAAAAATATCGCCTCCATGTTAATTTCAGGATAGCAATGAAAGAAACAGACTTGACAAAAGTACAGGTTAGGACTACTCATTTTGATTGTATCACTGCATTTTTATGGAATAATCAGCTCACTCAGATGCTTTTACTGTAAGAGAGAGGTGACCAGACCCATTTGGAATAACTGTCCCTTTTTCAACATCAGGCTTCCAGATTGCCGGTCTTGCATTGCCTGTTAAACTACTGAAGATGTTTTTTTGGTTAAACTACAGAAAAGAGTCCTTTGTGATTATCTTTGCAGACAGTCTGCCATTCTTCAACAAGAGGAAGAATGGTGGGACATGAGGCATAAATGCAGCATCTGTGATAAAGCAAACAAACCTGTAAGCCTGTAGACACAGCAACAGAAGGTGGAGAACATTTGTGATGAAAGATCCACTCTAGCTGGCCTGGGAGGAAGCTCTCGCTCCTGTATGGAGGAGCTTTCGTATGTGCCCAAGGGATGGAGATGCTTACTGAGCTCCTTGCTAGGACTTTGAGGCAATGTTTTAGACCTTGTAACCCAGGTCACTGAACAGATGATGAGTAAAACTCGATGAAGCATGAAACTAGCAGAACAAGAGATGGATGCAATGATGCACTGAGCACTGTCAAAACCCAGCATCAATGGTACTCATTGCCATGCAAGAACAGTAATGGCAAGTAAGAAACAACTGCAACATCACTAACTAACCCTGACACAATGAGATCTCCTTCATCATGAAAGGGTTATGTTTCAAACACCACCAGCTCAAGAGACCCTCAGCCCTTGATGGAGAAAGCTACTGACCTGTTTGTAAAGGACACACACTGGAAACAATTTGACTAAAATCCTTCACTGGCTCTCCATGTGTCTCATTCACTCATTGTGAAGGAAAGTTAATGGAGAAGGACTATGACCAATCATTTGAAAAGCTGCTGACAAATGTAAGGCAATCTGTGTAGGCATTTGGCTACTCTGTGTTGGTAAAATGTGAGTTAGTTCATGAGGCCAACCCAGCCTCTGTATCATTCTCATGTTCATAGTTTAGAAACAAAGATTCCAGCAAGAGAATTGGCCTACTATAATCTTAGTCTTTCTCTGAACTAGAAATATTCAGGACAGGATTATAACTGGTTGACAGAAGCCTTGTAAAACACTGTGAAGAAGTCTGGAATGTTTTTAAAGAATGTATGTAATGGGAATTTTCTATGTTTGTATTTGCAAGCATTCTTTTGGTTTTTTTATTTTGTTTTGGTTTATTTTTTCATCATTACCACTGTTGACACAGGACGGCTGAAAATGCATTGGACTGTGACCACTCAATGTGATTCTTTACAGGAGTAAATCAGGTGGACTTTGGTACTTCCAATGCCTACATATCCAGTCATAGGATTTGCTTCAAATATGCCATTGAGTGAGGAGAGAAAGAGCAGGACACATTTCTGGAAGCAGCTTTGAAACTCTGGTCGTAGTACATTTATCAGGGCATATAAGATCCTTCCTTCTCCTCCTGTCCATTATTATTAGCAACACTAATGTACTGTCAATAGAGATTACTGAAATTATGATACGTCAATAATTGATAGGTACAACCAGTCCAGTTTTCAGCCAAAAGATTTTCTGCAAAAATACTTGTTTCATTGAAAACTGCATGGTTGTTTTTAGAACAATTATTTTAAAATATGTTGGGGTTTTTGTTTGTACATATAACTTCTATATAAATTATTTCTTGACAATGTAAATAGTCAATCAATTCTTTTCACAGGTATATCCTATGAAGGTTGAAATATTCAGCCCGTTCTACTCACACTAACATAATAATAGTAATGTTCCTTTAAAAATAATGAGTGTCAGTGGCTACTTAGCGTGACAAACAACTTCTCTAGAGTAGATAGACTCTCTCACATAATTGCCTAAATTGAAATTAGATACTTATACAAATATGAGAATCTAGATCTCAATTTATTTATTGGAAATTAGTTTAATGCTGCTCACTATTTCTTGACAATATTTTTTTTATGTCCCTACAATACCAAATGGTGATAGTCAAGCAGATTATCACTTAAAAACCATCATATTCTTGCTGCCTATGGACTCTGCATGATGCCATGCAACAGATATGTGCTTTTCTTTACAAGATGCTATACTTGCTCTATGGTACGTTTAAGTTACACTAGGATAATGCAGATGGATATGAAATGCAGATGGATATCTGGTAAATATCAGTGGAAATTTTCTTGTGCCCCATGTCAGTGAGACAGCATAGTACTTTCTTGTTTATTTATTTCTTCCAGTTGAGAAAATTTTCTGGTGCAGAAACAGTTGTTTTAATTCAATATAGTAACTGAAAGATTATTGTAAACTTTGCTGTCTAACTGTTAACAATTTTTTCCCTAAACCTGATTCTATCTGGTATCAGTCAAAGGGAACTTAACACATAAAATAAATATGGGGACATGACAGGGTGTGCTGGATTACTCATGGAAACCTTTCCATGGGGAGCAAATATAAAATGGCTGGAAGTTCTTTCAAATTGACATGTGCTTAATGTTAAAGGTATAAGTCAACTTCTAGAGTAAACCCAGGAAAACTGTGGTTCAGATTTCCATTTAAAGACAACAGCAAAAAAACCCACTATAAAGTAAAACACAGATGACTAACCAATTCTCCACAGTGCACTGCATTCTCTGAGGCCTTAAATCATTACCAACCCTAGGAAATTGTGTGGACAGTTAAGAGAAACTTTGTGATGGCTGAAGGCATTATGTAGCACAAATTTACAAGTTCACAGGAATCTTTCAGAAGATGATGAAATGACAGGAAATTCCTGCATTTTCAGTGTTTATTTAGTGATGAAACTATAAGGATATATTCCAAAAAGAAAGTCTGGCAAAGTATGTAACTTATGAGTCCCATGCTCCTCAGCAGCTATTCTCCAAGTGACCTCTATGCTCTGTCAGAATTTGTGTCTACATCACACACTTGAGAACTTCCTGAAATATTTCATATCCTAAATAAAGTATTTTTAGCTTCAAAACCTAACAAAAAAAAAGGATTTAATGAGAAAAAACCTAGACAATAGGAAGAATTTTTATCTGGGATGGAAAGGAGATTTGTGTGCAATTTATATTTTATTTTGTTAGTGTCTTCCTTGCCCCTCTTTTTTACCTTTCTGACAGTGAAAAAAAACCCCAACAAGCTAAGACCAGAATGTTCTGTAGTAGTTTCTGAGTATGGAAGCTCACGGTGATATTTCTAAAGTTTTCAAATGAAGAAAAATGCTCATTATTGAGTTAGTTGGTAATCTTCAAAAGTGCTTTCTGAAGTCTTTACCGGGGAAATATCATTAAAAATTCAACACTCAACTCACTCATCTCATTTGTCCCCAAGTGTGCTGCACATCTGCTGTTCTAGATATATGAAAGACTTTCAGTTTTTCAAAGAATGAACTTTGAAAAACACAGGACTAGATGGCCAAAACTAGAAATAAAGCCTTGGTTTAAAGAGAATAAGAGGTAAACCCCTGATTTTTCTTTAAGTACCTCAGCTTCAGATGATGGTGAAACTCTACAGGGTGCCTGCAAATATAAGAGGATAGTAAAGACACCGTCAGGAAAATGATGTTCCTTTTCATATGCAGATTCCCATCCTTAATGTGGCCTTTTAATTAGCCTGATTATAGTGGTGCTTCTTAGTGCCTCGGTGCTACAATTTAAGAAACTATGTGTTCATTATAAATTCCTATTTTCAAAGATTTATAAATAAAGCTGAATAGCAGCAGCAGAAACAACAACAATAAAAGATAAATTCATTTGGAAAATATGATGAGAGAAAGAACACTTGGGGGTATTTCCAAACTCTCTAGCACAAACTTGACTTCAGCATGGCCAGGTTAAGAATTGTAAATGTTACAGAGGAATTCTTTCAGCTTGAAAGTGTGGGGTTTTATAGCATTTGGGTTGTTCAGCATATGAAATACTTAAGCAAAACATAACAACAATGTAATAATTTATATAATGTATAATTTTTATAAATGAAGAGATGGTTTGGGAAACAAAGCCTGCAGTATGTTGAAAGTAGTAGAGTAGAACTGGTAGTAGAACTGGTAAGCTTTTTGTAAATGGAAACTATTTTTTAATATTTGTTGATTTTGAGTCTGTTACTCATGAGGAAATTACTGTCAAAAATCTGTTTAAATAAATTGATGCACCGTTATCTTGCAAGCACCTGAAGATCTGTAGATACACTTAGTACAAGTGGAGAAGATACAGTTAGCAGGCTTGGTTTAAAGGCAAAACATTTTTGAAGTGACAGCAGAAAAGATTTGAGTGGGAAATTTTTGGAAGCAGGACTGGGAAGAGTCTGCAGGAGCCTCAGCAAGTGATGATGAGTGAGGAGGGCTGGCAAAGATAAAGGGGATTTTCATGACTGTCATGGTTTACCAGTAACTAAGCCTCACACAGCCACTGTTCACTCCTCCCTGTGAGATGGGGGGAAGAATCAGGAGGGTAAAAGTGAGAAAACTCATGTGTTGAGATAAAAACAGTGTAATAGGTAAAGCAAAATCTGTGTGGACAAATGAAGCAAAATGAGGAATCTGTTCACCTCTTCCCTTCAGCAGGCAGGTGTTCAGCCAACTCCTGGACAGCAGGGCTCTGTCACATGTAATGGTTACTTAGGAAGACAAATGCCATCACTCTGAATGTCCTTGTCTCTTCTTTTCCCAGTTTGGTGTTGCTGTGCATGATGTCATATAGTATCGGATATCCTGTTGGTCAGCTGGGGTCAATTGTCCTGACTGTGTCCCCTCCCAGCTTCTTGTGCACCCCCAGCCTGTTGTTGGCTGGTGGGGTGTTATGAGAAGCAGAAAAGGCCTTGGCTCTGTATAAGCACTGCTCAGCAGTGAAAAAAACATCTCTGAATGATCAATGGTGTTTTCAACACAAATGCTAGTCCCATACTAGTTAGTATGAATACTCCAACCAAAATCAAGGATTCAGGGTGAAGCTCCCTAAAGGATAAGATAATTTCTGAGGTGGGAAAAGGACTACTGGAGATTGTAGAGATGGTGAATAGGACTTCTCTCTCTTTTTTTTTTTTTTTTGGTTTTTTTTTTTTTTTTTTTTTTTTTTTTT
>JANHGN010017279.1:0-15358 GCA_024605025.1 Megaceryle maxima
ACTCTTTAACAAAAAGGCAAAATGAGCCAATGTTGGTTTTTTTTTTTTTTTTTTTTTTTTTAAATGCAACTTTGTAGCCTTCCAAAAATCCCTGCTCCCTCAAGAAACACAAAACCAGACATCTGGACCTAAACAAGCTTTCTCTTCCTAAATAACTGCTCATTTTTTAAAATCTCAGAACTTCACTTAGGGGAGACAATGGAGTCAGTAATCTCACCAGTTTTATTTGTCTATCAAATCCCTTTGAGATTGTTCTGGGATTTTTTCGGTGTTCTTGTCTTTGTTGTGTTTTTCTTTTTTCCTGGGAAGTTAAATGGAACTGTGGTACAAAGAAACAAATCATGCTGGAATCAAGATGGTAAATACACGCCAGTAAAAACAGCATGATTTTTCTCCCTTCTGTCCTTACAGGACTATGCTTGTATCCTGAGCAAAGATGAAGGGGGAAGAAGGGTGGAAAATACAATCAACTTGAAGGGGATTCCAAAAGCCACAAGGTGCTGTGTGTTAGGCACTCTGCAAAAAAAAAAAAACAAACAAACAAAAAAAAAAACCCCAAACCCTAAATGATCCATGAGGGCAAGGATGGGGATGTAGGAGTTGCTGTGTTGGACTGAGGCCAAAGTCTATTTACTCCAAGACTATTTCTCTGACCTTAGTAGTCAGTAGTGAGGGCTTGGTTCTCCCTAGATAGTTTGTTTTTCATACTTCATATTTTCAGGGTGAAAACTCACTGATATTTCTTGTGGTACTTTGAGAAGAGCTAGTTAGAATTTATCTATAAAGTCTCTTATCACCAAGACACAGGGCAGTTGCTTGCCTTGCTGGGGCTGAGCTGTATGGTCCGCAGGATTTAATTTCACCTTTCTCTAAATACTCAGCAGTGAGTAGACACTCAATGAGTCTCTTGTCTGAAAAATGTCAGCTAAAGTGGCTGCACGTGTTTCTAGCAACACAAATTCCCAACCTGCATTTAGGGTTTGAAGAGGAGAGAGAAATACCCTGATTGATTCCACACACAGGTTGATCTTTGAAATACTCTATCCTCTAGCTGGGTCTTCATTTCTTTTAAGGATGGGAGATGCAGGGGGGGTAACAGCAAACATAGTAAGGGCATCTGTGGAATGGAGCACTGGTGTTCTGGCAGATTTGGTGGTAAGCTACATGAGCTATATTTGCATGATTTAACCCCAAATACTTCAATGCTCTAGGTGTACTGGTTTGATAAGGCAAAAAGGGCTTCTCCACCCTTCTTCCTATATTTGTCAGTGGATTGTGGTGATAGTGACATAAAAAGATGTTGGAGAACAGTGTCAGAGACACATAACCTGACTTCCTAATTACAAATGTGTGGCAAAGGAGTAGGAACTCCCTCTACACATGTGTGCTAGCCTTGCTGCCCTGCAGATTTGATGGAGAGGAGACAAAGGAGGAAATCAAGTTGCTTTTGTGGTCCTTACTGCCTCTGCTGAAACTGCCTGCCCATCAACAGCCACACTGTGCAAACAAAATGCTTGTAAGGTAACTTGATGATGAGCCAGTTGGAGAGATGGACGGCCGTAGCAAGGAAACAGTTGAGCAGGTATCGTCTGTTCAGGCTTGAGGAGCGCCATGTCTGTCCCTTCAGCACTGAAGTACTTAAATGTCAGTGGTCATTACTAGCTATGCCTATTAATGCCCACTGAGATGCACGAGGTGACCTATTTTCTAATCTCCCACAGACTGAAGAGGATCCTCTGGATGCATCTGTCTCTTTCTCGATAGCCAGAAATTCAGACCTCGCTTACAGGGTGTTATTTATTATTTTGATCGGGGGTGGATGTTTGGATGGTCTTTTTGTTTATCTAACTGAAATTTGATCTGATGCTGTTCAGGGGGGGTGCAAAGGTCTGTTATGTGGTTATAGCTCATTCCCCTGGTGAGGCAGTGCTATAAACACCTCAAATTCAGCAGCTGTGACCATCCCGAGGGAGCTGCACTGGTTTAGTGCTGTATATATTAAAGCAGTATTGCTTGTGTATCAGCAAGCTTCTCTTTCTTTTAACAGTGAAAACATGTAGTGAGTAAATTACATTTTCTCTGACAACAGAGAATAAAAGGCATTCAATGTGTGTGTCCCCGCCTCAGGCTTCTGGCTAGGTGCATTTATGTGCTGCTGGCAGCCTGCACCCCTGCTGTGACCCAGCAGATTTGCACAAAGGAGCATACTGAGGAATTGGGCACTGGAGTGTCACTGAACCGAAGGGGGTGGTTGTCACAGCACCGGGGGTCAGCAAAGCGGTAAGAGGCAGTCCTGGGCAGTGGAGCTCCTCTACTTCTCACTTCAGGATTGTGGACCTCACAATTTCACCTTTTGCCTCCTGTTCCCTGTTAATTTCCCATCAAGAAGACCCAAAACACACACAATGAATGTAGGAAATGTGTTCTGCTCCTTCAGACAGCTCCCATGGGGAAGCCTGTTCTTGGCATTTCTAAAACCAAGTCCCTCGAAAGGTCTGCTGATGTCCCAGGTAGCTGAGCTCATACTTCAGCAGGTGTGGTGGTGGCAGGGCATTGCACCTCAAGTGCAGCATAGCTGGAAATGGTGTAACAGTGCTGGAAAAAATGGTTCCTAATGGAGCAAAATAGTTGGGGGAGATGGACAATGGACAGATGGACCAGAAATAGAGTGAGATGGGGACATTTTAAGAAGATCAAGCTGCTGAACGGGATTTCCAGAGCTGCAGCTGATTGGTCCTCAGAGAGTGGAGGAAAGTGCTTTCCTTAAGGTGTGTCTGTCCCTCATCATTTCTGAGCTTCCCTGACATCTGTAGACTATATTCTGAATCTCACTCAAAGCTGTGAACTCCTGACTTCAATAAATCCACAGCAAACATGACACATGGACTGAGGTCAAGAAATTACAAAATCAGCAGAGGCACAAAATCCGAAGTACCTGCAAACCTTCCTAAATCTTGATGTGCTGGCTACCATTAATTTATTGACTTCTGCTCAGTCAGGGGGCAAAAAAAATGGGATGAATGTGCCCAGTCTGACTCAATTCAGGCCATGAGAGGAAGTGACAGGTCATTGGTTCCAATGTTTTATTAGTGAAATAAATGCATCTGAGCCAAAAATGAACCACAAGTTTTCTTATTTATACTGTAGTGACTGGTGGCCTAATTATGCATGGAAATTTGGGTGAGCCCCAGTTCATGATGAATGGGCAATGACCTAATGGTCTGATGTCACCACAATTTCTGTTGTAGATGATTTAAAACAGCTTCACATTTAGATGGATATGGTGCTAGTTGCACTCCAGCTAACAAACACATCTTCTGTCGTCCTTATTACTCTCCCATGTTTCTCCAGATTCACCTACTCTCAGGTTTGTCCTGCCTCACCTGCAGTAAGCACAATCCAGCTTCTGTTCTCCCTCTTCTTCCTTACCATACACCTAATGTTCGCTTGCTCTGGAAATTGGACTATTTCCTCTTTCCAGCAGGCTTGTCCCAAAGCAGCCAGGGCACTGCTGAGTGTGCCCATGAGAGGAACATCCTCCCAGCTTTTCCTTGTGATGCATGGGATACTTGGACGAGGAGCTCCTGGCTTTCCCCGCAAAAGCTCCTCTGGCCAGCAGTCTCATTGCAGCTCCCTCTGAGACTCCAGGAGCTTCCAGATTAATCAGATATTTTTCATCATGATTCCCATTTGTCATTCTCAGCTTTACTGGCTCAGACCTTTCATTTCCCACTTCTTCACATCACAGAAGGCTGCCAACCTCTGTTATTTAATGACAGGGCCAGTTTTCTGCTAGCAAGCAGAAAGTTTCTCTTCCTTCACTGTTGATGACACTCTCACATTGCTTATTCTTTGCCCTGTTTTTCTGATCCAGGCCTTACAAAGAACCTGAAAGAGGAGAAGGCAGAAGGAGGGACATGGTGAGAAGTGAAACATTTACTTCTCCCTTCCCATTACGAATTGGGGTTTGTTCTTTCCCTGAGTGTGGTGCTTCTACTCTTGTCTTGTTCTGCAAACCTACGTCCTTCTCCATCTGCTTACTTTGACTTGGTCTGTCCTCTCTTGCCATGTTTCACTCCCTCCTCACTACTCTCCTGACTCTGGTGCACATACAACCCGCTGAGGAAAACTTGTGTATTTCTGAAAGTGTCTCACCTCTGTTCTGCAGGGAATGGACAGGATGGGTCCCCCAAGAGGGGGACCATGCAGGGTCCATCTCCTGATGTGCCACTGGAACAGACAAAAAACATTTTGGGGTGCTCCTTGCTGAGAACCTGTCTGGGAGCTTCTGAGAAGGGACCCTGGCTGAGGCCAGGCCAAGAACTGCTGCCCCAATCCTTCAAAATGATTCTCTGCTCTATGCCATGGGCTTACTCTGCTCCACCCTGGGGAAGTGGGCTTCAGCTTCCCAAAGTGGACAGCACCCAGTGATGGTGACCCAGTCCCTCTGGTTACTCCCAGGGGCCTGTCTGTGTTAATGAGATACCTTTCACCTGTTTGTGGCTGGCAAAATCCTTTCAAATAAATATTTTTTTAATTTATTTATATGTCATTAAAAGGAACATTTGCCTATTTGAAGGCTGATCTCGCAGTGAAAAGAGAGACTGAGGCTGGCCAGGCACGAAGCCTAGATTTTCAACCTGGCTCTTCATGTATTGCAGTAATGCACAGTCCTCTAATTTGTCACTGTGCAAGCAGTTTCCATCTCTTTGGATATGTAAAGAGCCAGGCCTGAAAGGGTTCACAATAAACTTGTGTATAGGATATGATGAGTGGACTAAAATATAAAGATAGGTCTACCTATGGATGAAAGATGTCACCCTCGCTGGTGCAGCTGACTGAGCTTCTCCTTTCCAGCAGGTTAAAGTCATAGAATTGTAGAATGGTAGGGGTTGGAAGGGACCCCTGGAGATCATTGAGTCCAACCCCACTGCCAGAGCAGGATCACTTAGGGCAAGTCCATGGGAAAGGTCCCTCCCAAACCAGAGGGACTTACAGGTGCCAACACCTCATATTTGACCATCTCTCCACTTCCTTGCTCGTGGAGGAAAACTTTGTCTCTTTGAAATCTCAGTCCTACCTTCGTATCTGACCCCTGCCTCTCCTGAGTGAAGCCATACCCTCTTCTGTCCCAAATCCAAACCCCTGCAATGCCCTGATAAGTTTATATCTGTCAGGACCAGTTTTAGTGTATTAGCTTTTCTGCAAGAAAAAGAACTGGAAAAGAAGGGGAGAGGAGCTGGCTTTCTGATTTACAGATGCTTTTGTTGTAAAGCACCTCAAAAATGACAATTTGTAAGGGTATTTTCTAGGAAACAGAATGAATCTCCTTTCCCATCCACTGGAAATGTCCATATTTCATTTTTTCTCCATCTCTTCCAAATTTTCCTTTTTTATGAACATCGATATTTATATTCTGTAAGAATAAGAAGCAGATTTTTCCTTGCAAGAGCCAGAAGGGCTTCATCTCAGGCCATTCCTTGAAAATAATGAGATGCAGCATGCTCCACCCCAGCTGAGAGCTAGGAAATGTGGCTCTTCCCTTTGGCACCCCTGCTCAGAGCAGAGCCTAATGAAACTGAATCTTTGCTCTTGAACAGCTCACCATCTTAAATCTAGATCTTGGTCTCACTGTGAAGGCTGGAGGATAAAGAAATGCCCTGGGAGATGCTGTAAAGCCTAGACATGGGAACTGAATTTTAAAGTTAGGCTTCAAAATTGGCTTTCACAAAGGTGGCAAGAGTGGCCTCAGGTGGGCCAGAGCTTGGAGGGTACAGCTGCCACCACTGATGTCTGAACAGCCACCTATCTTTGGACCGAGCAAATCTCAAACACAATGAGGCTGCTTGTATGTCAGCCTTCAGAGACAAATGAGGATGTAATGTTTGGTGAGCAGACAAGGTAAAATAAAAAATAAAACAGATAAAATATGTTTAAAAATCTATTTTATCTTAGATTATCTCAGGCAGGTTGCAGAAGTCCCTGAAGGCTGGAAACCTGTCAAAGTAAACCCATCCTTCAGAGCTTGGCAGGCACCAAATGACCCTATGAGACACAGCTGTACTCCCACTGATCTCTTCCCTACATATGATGGTAAAGAGAACCTGATACCTCTTTCCTATTGTGTCTGCTGCTCTTACCTGCACCTTGGGGTACCAGGTAGGGAAGAACTTCCTTTCATTCATGGGGACACAAGTAGAGGGGCTGCTGCCACTCAGCATGGACAGGAACATGTCAGATGGGAGCTTAGAGTGCGTTTGAGGTGCTGTGATGGTGCAACCCATGATTATGCTGTGGTAGAGCTGGGGCAGAGCCTATCTGGCTGACCTGGCTGTTTGGAGCAGGAAAAAGCCAGTCGATGGAGCAGGAAAGGCCAGTGTTGTGCTGATGCCTAGTAGTGTAACCATCTGCATGCCAGGACTTGACACAGCTGTACTTGGGGGTTTTAACACTTGGGCCTATTGATATGGTTATTTTTGTCTATATAGATTTTACTGTGCTAAAATAACCTCTAAGTCTTCTTCACTCTGGCGTTTAGCAATATTATTATAATTGCTGCATAGGGCCTTTCTCATCCCCTCTCTCTGTGGGGAAGGGTATGTTGTAGCAGATACATTTGTAGAGGCATTATGTGCAGAAGTAGCTATATGCATGCTAGAGATCACACATTTCTCTGATCTTGCTGTGACCTTCAAACAGAAGTGGTTGGGTTTGCAATAGCTCTTTGCTCTTGTGGGAGGTATCTTCCTGGTCTTCAGACAGCACCAGAGAAAGTAGTGTCCCCTGCAAACTTGAGTTAGACTTGAAACTAATCTAAGGGCGTGAAATGTCTGTGCGCACATGTGTATGCATGCAGTGATGTATTTCTGCATCTGAAAATGCTGCAGTGATGTGCTGAGAATATCTACAGATATGCAAGCATACAAATAAAAGAGTACCACTTCACATGCAGTGGCTTGAGCAGTTTCTCACATTTCTCATTCCTTTTTCTGGCTGCTGCACTCTCACGGTGACAGCTCTTCATTGCCAAGCTGTGCGTTCAGGTGCTCGAGACAATTATGAGCAAAAATGAGGGGTCATTTTTTAAATAGTGCAATTTCTTCACAATTCTCATCTCCCCTCCTATTGTGAAAGTGGAGGTCATTTTGTTCAGCATTTCTAAAGCTTTTACCTTTTGTTGGGGGAAAATGTTTGTTTTAAAATGTGACTATTTAAAGAATATGAATCTAACCTTCCCTATTACTATTACAAATGTAATATCTAGTACATTTCTTTATTATACAGTACATGTTATTAACATGGCTTCTTAATGATGAAGCACCTTGCCTTTTGAGGAGAGATGAAAAGTCTGGGACTCCTCCATTTGGGGAAGGGAAGACTGGCTGAGAGGGCAAAAATCATGGGGGTAGTAGATAGTGTGGATGGAGAAGTGCTATTGCACCAAATCCCCTTGCTTAGGGACTGGGTGCAGCTGGTGATGCGTGCAGAATATTCTTCTATAAAATCTAAAAGATAAAATGTTGGGCAACGTATGGTGAAGTCTTGGACCTTGCTGACATAGGAGGTGGTGCAAGCGGATGCTATTAAGAAGGTGATTACATAAATGTGTAGGCTCTATTGCCATAAACAGATCCTATAGGGAATAGCAGGACTGCATCCTGTACAAGAGGGTCAGAGTTCCCAGGGGAGTACAAGAGGGATGGACTGCAGGCAGGGGCCAGCTGTATGAGTTCTCCCTAGGTGTCATCTCTGGTGACCACTGCTGGAGGCAGGACAATGGGGCAAAAAGAACTATTGGTTTAGCTCACTAAAATGTATCTTAGGCTCCTGCTAACTGTCCGACATGCTGTATTTCCTAGCAGTGCTTTGGGATGTTTTGTAATAAATAGCCACCGGTGTCAGGTGAGTTCATGGTGAGGCTGTCAGCTTGGGCACCAGCACTGGGGAGTTTGGGAGAAAAATTCTGTCCACAGGTTTCCACCTCTAAATCTCCTGTCATTTTGTGGGACCTGACCTGCAAATCTGGGAGCCCCACGAGTCTGCTACAGGAGTCAGGGCTGAAAGGGGCCTGCAAGTGTAGAGATACCAAACACGGATGATGTGAACTCGGTTCCCTGAAGCAAATGCCCTCAAACCCTAATCACCAAGTGCTCCCAGAACCTCACAACAACTAGTCTAAGTTAGGCCTGCTGCCAAGGAGGTTACATGTACCTGTGCTGAGATCCCAACTGCCTTCAGGGAGGTGGTTCCTGCCAGGGCTTTGATTGTCAAGTCTTGCCAGGCAGAGCTGTCACTGCTGAGGGTTTCTCATCCAAAATGACTGGACCTGCATGACTGCAGTGCAAGGGGTTCCCATGCTGCATGACTTTATAAAGTCATGAGAGGACTGCAGCTCTGTTTCTGCAAGAGCTTCAAAATAAGTTAGCAGCATGTTTGTGGAAGCTTAGCAAAACCTGATTTGTGGTTTAAGGTGATAGCAGTGGAAAGGGATGCTGCCAGTCTCAGACTGCGTACCTTATTCTTAAATCAGAAATGGTGTTGTACTGATGGAGTCGTCTGTGCATTGCCCTGTGGAGCTCACTGGTGTCTTCTAGATTGACATAGCCGCTTGCTGGCCTGCTGCAGGTCAGCAGTTTTTATTGGTTGCAGTTCCATAAGGGCTCTAATTTCAATACATATTTTTACCATCTTTAAAGTCCCCTTCACCCTCCTCCCTTGGAGTAAAGCTGTTCCAATATAACACACATGGAAAGGGTAGAAAACAATAAACCTTTAATACTATGTTGATCTTCCTGAATCTTGCTACTGACACTGCAGGGATTAGAAGGGTGCTCTCTGGACTCTGGCCCCTTCCCTGGCTTTTTTTATACTCTCCATTTGCCACCTGGAGATGGATCTCGATCCCAGCAGGCAGAGGTTATGGGATCACACTTGCTGCTGGGGCACGGCAGTGCATCTGGAGCTGACTGATCCCTGGCTCCTATTTCTGGCCTCCCCTCAGCCTGGAGTTTCTCACGCTTAGTGCCAGGGCTGGAATGTTTTGGAAAGCTTTCCATTAATTGTCTAGGCTATTTTGAGTGACAGAGCTTCAAAAATAAATTTATCACTGTGACTTTTATGAAAGTTAAGCATTTTCCACTGCACTTGACTCAAACCCAGTCTGCCATGTAGAGTGCAAGACACTTTTCTGGGATGTGTGAGAAACTGGGTAGGATATTTTTCACAGGTTATTTCTCAGATTGTCTTGTTTCCACATGGAATTCCTCTGTACTGGAAGACAGGAATTTCATCATTTTGCCAGATGAGCATTTCAAGCTGCTTCTGTTTTGCAGCCAAGAGGACTGTTATGAGCACTAAGCTGGAAGATACATTGAGCTGTAAAAGCTTTGAATTTCTATAAGGATTAAATTGTAGTTCAGGTCACAGTCGGTGCTGGGCTGCGCTGCCAATAAAGGAGAGCAAATTGTTGTCAGATTGTAATAAAAAGATTTTATTGTTAATTAATTCTGAGTACCAGCAGAAAGTGCTACGTGCTTTACCATAAAGGTGGGAAATCAATCTGTATCCTGGAAAAGATGCTACAATGAAGAGAAGCAAATGATTTGGAGGGAGAAAAGGCGATAAGTGGTAGAAGAGAGAGCAAAAATTTATATGAGGCTCATAAAGTGAATCAGGTTAAATATAAGTGGATATTCTATTTAAGTTCTATTAATATGTAATTATTGCTACTTAAATATTTATTCTGTTTCTGCACTTTTAAAAGATTGTGCAGTGGATGCATGAATTTAGAGCATTTTTGGTGCTGTTTATGGCTCTTGTGTGATTCTGCCACAACTCCAGTCCTCACTAAGGCTGTGTCTAGTCTTGCAGTGTCAGGCAGGTGGGTTACTTGGCTCAGAGAGGGTTAATGGAAGCCTCTCACAGTGGGGAGAAGAGGTGTCCTGAATCCTCAGGAACCATCTCTGAAGATTTTCCTGGCTCCTCCACACTGTCAAAGGAGATTGATCTTGTCACTATGAGCCTTTTGGCAGATATTTTTCTCTTCATACTCAAAGAGCACAAGGGCAATGTGCAACTGTTAATTACAGCTTATTGGGAATTCTTCCCTATGCTCTCATTTTCATTAAGAAACATGCTCATGAAAATAATGTCAAGGTTACAGTGACCTTAAATAGCACTTAAGACAATGTTTAACTAAAATTTAAAGCAACTGAAATCCTGGTTCCCAGATAACTATATGCTATTTGCCTTAACTTGGCCTTGAGTCATTCCCTTCCACCACGTTACTGCTTGCCTGATGGACAGAAACAATGACCCAGAAGGTATTTCTGTCCTGGTCAGCATATATGCCACCCTAGGCAGCTTATCTTCTGTTAAATGCAGAACCAACTGGTATCATTCTCTGTACCTATTCTTTCTGATTGAGCATAAGGATAAATTAAGGATGGAGCCACTCCTGATGCAGTGATTTGTCTGACAGGCTTTTTCATGGTGCCTGTGGCCATGGCATTGGTGGTGAAGGTCTGGAGACTGCCTAAATGGTATTTAGCTCTAGGATGGGCATGATCAAGACAAACAGTTGGGCTTCTGGTGTGCTCTGTAGTTTCCCAGCGGTTACTGAGGCCAGGGATGTGGAGGGTGATGTATGACCTGAGGCACAGTAACATGATTTACAGAAACCCACACCTTCTGACCAGCTGTGAAGTCTTATCACTACTAATATGCATTGTATGAGAAGAAAGATTCTTCAGGCAAGGGGAGCATTTCAGGTGGTTTAGGAATTTGGCCAATCTAGATGAGTAATGCAGATAACTTTTTTTTTTTCCTTTTCAACATCCAGGCAGTGGAGGATGGTGGTACATGCTTTGACATCTTAGCACTGCAGTATGGGTAAAGAGGTTTCAGAGGTTGACGGGGGTGTGATTTGGATCTGGATGAATAGCACAGTGAGATGCTATGGTTACACCATCGGAGCAGCCTTTTGTCCATTACGGGCAAAGAACTTCATCTCCTTTGGTCCATTAGGACAAACATTTTCCCTTTTTCCTCCTTTTCCTGCAGTTCTGAATTGAAATCAGGGATGATCTGAGTCTTTTCCCTTCAACAGGTAAATTCCTTTCACCCACTCCTACCCACTTCTTCCTCGCCATTGACCCTGCTTGGGAAAAGATCAGGAGCTTTACCAGGGAGGGTGAGTGTCCAGCCCAGAGATGGGCCAGAGGAGATGGAAGGAGCCACTTGGTGGCAGCAAGTTCAGAGAAAACAATTCTGGCAGGAGCCCAGCTGGGTGCACAGTGCAAGGTGGAGCTCAGCTCCCAGCTGGCTGCAGGCAAGCAGAGATGCCTCTACCTGAGGAAGCCCTCTGAGGACTATACCTCTCCTATACCTCAGGATAACATGCCACTCTCATTTCTCTCTGGAGCATGACCTGCTCCAGCCCCTGAACCTTAATGCTAATTTTCTTTAAATGTTCTTGGCTAAACTCTGGATGACTTTATTAAAACTGCCTCCAGAGCCTAGACAGACCTTATGTTCATGTTTCAGATGGCACTTCCATGCCCAGAGGCCACAAATAGAGCAGACCTGATTTCTCAGAGTAGTGCTAAGAAAAACCTTTTGGTGTTCTCCAGATGTTTCATAGTTGAAAGCTCGGCTACATTTTATGTCAGTTGACTGCAAAAATATGCACTGTATCTCACCATGACTATAAAGCAGCCACACTTCATTTTTTTCTGAAGACAGATCTGGACTATGTTTGTCTCTTTCCCCAGCAACAAAGATCTACTCAATTTTATCTGGGCAATTTGGGACACTGGATCTTTTCTCCTAGGTGCTGTTACCAAGGCTGTTAGCTAAAGACACAAAAATGTCTTCTGAGAGGACCTTTTAGTATTTGTGGTCCTATAAGATCTCTTTCCATTGAAGATGATGCTGATTACGGTCTTTGTAATCACACAAATAAAATAAGGATCTCAAGCCCTGCATAAATTTCTTCCATGTAATGGGTCATATTCCTCCTTCCCTGTTCTGTACCTAGATTACTCACCAGATACTTAGTCTACACTCATGTCAAAGAGTCAGCTACTGGGATTGTCAAGAGGTCCCTTATAGCATTGCATGGTAGAAAGTTTGTCACAAAATAAGAAAAGATTTAATCTCTCTAACATGGAACAGCTACAGAGGAAATGGGGGGGAAAAAACAAATGTGGTGGTAAGACCCCATAATTCTGCTATGAGGTTTGTATAATCTTGTTTTGTTTGGTTTATTGTGTTTCTCAGGTCACTTCTCTAAGGGCATTTACTGAATTAGTTGGTGCTTTTACAAAGATCAGCTGTAAAGTGTTATCACTACTAATATGCATTGTATGTTTACGTCGCAGGCTGTGTTGAAGAGAGATTTCCATGCCAGACAGCTTCTGGTACTCTTGTCATCTCTGGTGGGGCTTGCTCTAATGCCTGATTGCAAGATCGCAGCTTATGGTATAACTATACTTGAACAATTTATATTGTCAGTAATCCCTGTAGAAACATAAGATTAGAAGTTTATTCTGGTTTAAAAGAAAGATGAGATTCTGGAGCAAAGCTCTGTGGTCAGAGGTGAAATCATTGCAAATTCTGACTGCAGAAAATAGGACCTTAGGTACCAACAGCCTGGACCTGGGAGCTAGTCATCCTGCAGTGAGGTATTTAGGCTCTGAAGATGAAACATCTCTGTGGAGATGTGCATAGAAGCCTTTTGTTGGAAAAGTACATGCCCTTTCTGCTGGAGCTGTGCTGAAGGTCCTGTCTTCTTCAGGTCAGCCAGCTCCAGTGCCCCCATCAGCACTCCCTAACCATTTCCAGCCCAGATAGGTTCCAAAACTTGGACAATGTAAATAATATGTATTCACAAGTCTGGCTTATCTGTGCTGAACTGAGTACCTGCAGGCAAGTGTGAGCTGCTCTGCCCACACCTCTGAGGGTGGATAACTCGATGCTTTTGCTGTGCCCTTTGCAGGGCTTGTGGGCTGGAGCAGAGCTTTGCTCCCAGTGCTCTGGTTGTTTCTGCAGAAAGAGGCCCTGTGTTATGATGCTGACTCTTGGAGGGAGAGGGCAGTAAAAGTGACTTTCTCCTGAGAGAAACACCTTGAACTTCAGCTTGGCCTTCCTCCATCAGAATTGGCTTCTGTTGTAGGCTCTGATGAAGCTTGCCCATAGAGCTTCCTGCTTGTTTCTGACACCTACAGGCTATGCCTTGAAAAAGGGAGTTGGGGTCTTCAAACAAAAGGGTGAAATTATCCGGGCTGTGTTTTACTTGTCATTAAGGAATTGATTTAATGAAGAAAAGTGGTGATTCTGCACAGGAGGGTTCCTGTCACTCATGTAAGTTGTCAGCAGGCCACATTACACAGGTAGTACAAGTAAACGCAGAGGTTTTGAGTTTTCTGTGCTGTTTTCTGAACTGCTGTCAATGCTTTGGGAGTAACAGGATGTGATGGGGCCAGACTAACAAACAGGGCTCAGCAGAGTGTTCTGCAGGCGTGGGAAAGTGCTGCTGAGAGCTCGGCAGCCTCCTCTTCAGGAGCACGAGCTTGTTAATGACAGAGAGCATCCTTGGCATGCAGTCAGCTTTTGGGGCTTGCGCACAAGGTGCTTCCAGCAATGAGGGTCAGTGGGGTGCAGGCAGTTGCCTGCCGAACTATGTGGTGGGCAGAGCTGCCCTGTCCCATATGGCTCCCTGCACAGAGGTTGTGCCAGCACAGCCTGAGCTCTCTGCTGACATGTTCCCCTGGGCAGCGACTGCAGCTCTGAAACAGGTCAGGACCAGATGACTCTGCTCCCTTGCTCACCTGGTAGTGCTTTGCACCCACTTAGCATAGGGGTGGATGGCTGCTCCAGGAAGGAGGAGGTTTGGGACCAGTCCTAAGCATGTGATCCCATACTGCAATATGGACAAGTGCTGGGGTTGATTGGCAGATGACAAATGTTATACCACACTTGCAAAACTGAAGTGGTAAAGCTGTGAAAATATAAGGCTCCTCCAGCCCTTCTTCTGCATAGCGGATAAAGTGTGAGGTGTCATTGCCCAGAAGGTTGGTATGTGGTCTGGATGGTGAAAAGTGCTCAAAACTATGTTGTCCCTGGAGAATCTGAAAAGTCAGAAAGCTGGGTTTCTTCTGAGTAGAAGAGATGCTAAGATGACCTTGCAGGGACATCTCAGCTCCTAGATGCTTGGCTGAGACTGAGATGCTTGTGGGGTAAGGTTCACTATCAGGATGATTCAAAATGATGAAATGTGGTGCAGAGTGGTAATGGTGACAGCATGTCAAATTACAGGGTGTGCTGGCAAGGAACAACATGGAGGAAGAAGATGAATGGCTTTGATGGAAGGGGGAAGCATCCTGCTTGGAAAGGCAGGAAAAGGTGGTCTGTTTAGTTCAAATGTTGGGACAGAAGATTTTCTCCTGCTTCATACACATTTCTCCATCACTGTTAGTGATCTGCTTTTCTGTAGTGAATCTCACAGGATGATGAGAAAAGACTAAGAAGGGATCAAGCATGGCTTGGTATGATCTGCACAGCAGTGAAAGAGAAGTGTATGGGGTGGCTTTGCTGTCAAAGTGTCATGGACACATTTTTCTCCCGTCTTTCTCTTTTTCTAAACCCTGGATACTGCTCCTCTGCCTCTCCATGTCCCTCTGCATCCTAGGCAGCTGCTGGATCCAAAGCCACAAAGAAGAGCAAACCACTTTTTTTTTTTTTAATAGGACTAAGAGACTGAAAACAGTGGGAGCCCAGCTTCCACAGGTTACTTGTACAACTGGGACAGGTGTGGACTGGCCAGATTGGAGTAATTATGTTTTTGCTGATCCCTTGAAGGACTTTGTTTTTGTTTTGAATGTCCCAAGCTTCCCTTTGCCACTGGCTAAGATCAGCTGGCCTGAGAAACTGCAGGTGGTTGATGGGTTACTGGAAAAGACACCTAGGAGGAAGTAAGATGCTTTGTAACACCTCTCTGCATCAGAAATGAAGTGTACTTTGCAGGGAGGTTGGTATGGAGCCATGCTGCAGCCCTGGGAGGTGGTGGCCCTAGCAATAGCTTTCTGCCCCCAGTTCTAGCACGATAGAAGTCTGATGTATGAATTTTGTGTTGTGCTTCAGGAAACAAGCAGCATGCGGGTAAACCTGAAAGGGCAATTTAGCAGGGCAGGTTGTAATGACATTTAGAAGGATTTGGCTGGGGGGAAGGTAGACAACAAAACCCAATAAAACAAAAACACAACACCCCCCCCCCCCCCCCCCCACAAACCAACCCCACCAGGACTTTCGTTTCTCTTTTTTAATCAACAAACACCCCCCTTCGCTGCCGTCTCGAGGA
>JANHGN010017280.1:0-16764 GCA_024605025.1 Megaceryle maxima
ATTATTCTATTCCATCCTATTGTATTCTTACTAGTTTGCTTTATTTTATTTTATTGATTCAACTGATCAGTAGTAGAAAAATCAGATTTTGGCATCTAAAAGCTCTCATTTTCCTTGGTCATATCACATCTTACCAAAACCCACAACTGCGACTTGTATATTTCTCTAGGATAGACACTTGGCTAATTTTGTTTTTCTGCTGTTCGTAGAAAGAGATAAATTTTTTTTATTCCCTTAGACAACTTCAGGGCCCTCCCTACCACAACCTACATAATCAGTGCAGTTGGTAGGATACAATATGAGAAATGTTGCAAGTTTTAAAGCATTATTTAATTAAGGTGAAATACTTGAAGTTTAGTAAATAAGCACTTAAAGTAAAAAAAGAGAATTTACTGTGCTTTCTGATTCACGGGAGAGCAAGCTCCCCTGTTCTGGGCAGATGCACTTGGAGCTGTTGGCAGAGGCAGGAAACCCTGCAAGTATGGGAGGAGAGAGCATGTGCTGGTTCCTCCTCCAGCAGACCAGATGGAGGAGATGTGAGAGCTGTGAGCACAATGGGTGTGTTCCATACACCCTGAGTGATATTGTGCTCCACCTTTCCCTGCACCGCTCGGCATTGCAGCTGGGTCAAGAGACGTGGCTGCTTGTTGATCACTGAGATGGACCTAGATAATGGTGTGTAACCTGAGCTAGGACAGGAAACACTGGTGAGAATGGGAAGTGGGTACCAAATGGAGTGACTATCTAGATTTGTGTTAGATCGCTGCAGAGACTCAGAAAGGGCTTTTGCAGTAGATAGATGATGTCCACCTCAGTGGTCCTGCAGAGAGCAATGTAAACGCAGGATGTCACTTGCTGGGTCAGCCCTCTCAGCAACTGAATTTGCATTATTTTTATTATTTCCATTTCCACATTTTTTTTTCCAATGCTTCTTTGCAATTAGAAAAGAATGCAAGACCTTAACACTCAGAGTTGTGAGGGCTGTAGCATTCCTTAATGTTGTAAGTATTTTTCCTTATAGAATCGCAAAATCATTTAGGTTGGAAAACACCTACATGATCATTGAGTCCAAGCATAAACCTAACACTGTCAAGTCCACCCCTAAGCCATGCCCCTAAGAGCCACATCTGTATGTCCTTTCGGTATCTCCAGGGATGGTGACTCCACCACTTCCCTTGGCAGCCTGTTCCAATGTTTTCCTCTGTACCATAAAGGAAGAAGGAAATGGATTCAGCCACAGTGCTGTTCAACAGTGTAACTACATTTTTCACCCTGGCAGTGAGCACCAGTACAACACACTTCATGAACAGTTACTTTGATGGACTGTACTCCTGTGACACTGGACAAGAGCAATAATGGCAGACAGTAAGTCCATCAAAAAAGCTGCAGACCTTGTCAGAGGGTGACCTGTGTGTGATGGTATAACCATTAATTTTCTCTCCGCGATTTTTTTTTCCTTTTCATTAGCAAAGATTAGTCTTAATTAAACACTAGCCGTTAGATCAAAGGGAATTAGATCAAAGAAGGAAACAACCCATAAAATTAATGATAAAGTATTTGGCATAATACTTTACCAACAAGCTTGTGAAAAATGCTTTTGAACCATATATTGGTAGACAGAGCTTTAAAAGTAAGAGCCTTGTGTTTATTCATAGCTAGAGTCCTGCAGATTACCTTTATTTTTTTATCAAGTTATATAAACTTATCACTTTCATGACTGTCTGAGGTAGAGGTATACAGTTATTGACAATTAATCTGGAAGTGGTGCCCACTTCAGTAGTAAATAGTCTAGACAAAATAGCCTTGCCTTTGCTACAAATAAGCATCTCCAGCTTAGGAGGCAAGTGAATTTGAAGATGATTAAGTGGAAATCTGCTCAAAGTTTTAAGAAGGATTTGACAAGAGAAGCAATTTTCCTTTGAGCTTGTATTCAGCTTTGAATTTCACTAGAACACAGCTTTCATTTTGCAGGCAGTCACTCACTGCACATCCAAGCCTTAAATTTTAATGAATACACCCTTTGTAGGAGACTCTAGCAATAGCTCAGATATATTAGTAAGTGCAATGATGTCAATCAAAAAAAAAAAAAAAAAGGAAAAAGATGCACAAGCAATGCCTTTCATTGTTATAATCATATTGACAGTTTCCAAGCTTCTGTGTTTTGAATTCCAGAACTACTCCCTATTTTGAACAAAACAGAATCTTTAAAAAACCCAGTAAGGTATATCAATATGTCAATAAGGTATATCTATTATTATCCTAATTGCATTAATTATGTCATATTAATTAATATGCATATTAAAGAAAGGATTTCCAGTTTAAAATAGCCTTTCAAAATAAAAAAAGGTAATTTTTATTTAGCTATTCTGAAAAATTGCCACAGCTCACATATGTAACAATCTCAGACAGCAGTTAATAATTACACATTGCACCAATAGGATTTGCAAACATGCCATGGCCAGGCTGAGATTAACCTCATGAATAAGGCAGGGCTGAAGGAAATGGGCTCAGCTGTTGTCAATAAAAGAGTGGAAGGAATAGCTGAAGCTTTGCAGAGAGTAAGGGAGCTTCAGGGTTGTGGAGGGTATTGATTTAATGAGCAAGACTGGTATGTGACTGATGGGGTGGAGAGCTATGTTAGGAGGCTGCCCTCTGTGCTGGAGAGGGTATTCTGGAGGGCAGAGGCTGTCTCCAGTACAGCTGTGGGATTTCAGCCCAATGCTGGGACTGTGTTGGCTTGTTGTCTTGTGAAAGCTACTCCTATGTATACGTGCAGGTAAATCTCACCTATAACTTAGAGTTTGCTATCACAGCACCTATTGCATGTCTTGTGGACTCAGGGCTTTTTGTGTTGTGCTAGGAACAGACATGGAGAAATGCAACTCTCCTTTGTGAGAGTTACTGTGTGTGACATGTGAAGCCATTTCAAGTGCTGTGTCTGAGATTCCTGATTTTCTTGAGCTGATCAGAGATAGCTGAAATTGAGCTGTTTCCACGTTCTCCTTGAAGTTATGATGCCAAAGTCCTTGCAGCTTTTAAAGGTTGAGCTTTATTAAGGTACTCCAAATGAGAAGGCAGAGCTGCTATGTAAAATTGAACAAAATACATGTTATTTAACCTTGAGTTTATCTCAAGTTATATCCTTGTATAATGGGTGATCTTTGTCCAAGGTCCCAATAAATGATGTGGTCTCTTGTGTTCTCTTTGGACAGGATGGTCTCTACCATATCTGAGTTTTAGGTGTGGATCTGTTCTCTTCTATTTCTTAAGAGTGCTTTAAACCCCTGTCTGGGTTGTTGATATCCTGCATGCTTTGTCTCTCGCATCTGCTCCTCAGACCTGTGCTTTAAGAAGCCTGTGCCAGCAGAAAAGTCACAGTGTCCTTGGGGAACGTGCCATGTCCTTTGCTCCTGGGGTTATGTCTGACAGGAGCAAAGCTGCCCTTTTGTCTGGGCTCACCTTGAAGAAAATTACAGTGTTATTTATTAAATTGAGCAAACAACCTGTACCTCCCATCACAATATCCATGACAACTATGTACAGATGGAGGGAAAACCAGTATATAGGTACATTTTGTTCTTTTCTATTTTCATTTTGATAAATGTATTTTATTTAACCACATTTCAGTTACTTTTACCATCCTCTTGAGCTCACATCTGCTGGAAAATGATGGAAACTCCTAACTTAAATTTGTACCTGGAAATATTCCGTATTTTCCTGTTTCATAGAACAGTAGGTGTTGGAAAGGACCTCTGGAGATCATGCCAAAGGAGAATCACCTAGGGCAGGCTACATAGGAACATATCGAGGCAGGTTTTGAAAGTCTCTAGAGGAGACTCCACAGCCTCTCTGGGCAGCCTGTTCCAGGGCTCTGTCACTCTTACAGTAAAGAAGTTTTTCCTCATATTGAGCTAGAATTTCCTGTGTTCCTGTCCTATCACAGGGCACCAGTGAAAAGAGACTGCCCCGTTCTACTTAACACTCACCCTTCAGATATTTGTAAACATTAATAAGATCCCCTCTCAGTCTTCTCTTCTCCAGAATAAACAGACACAGATCTCTCTGTGCTGCCTCATAAAAGAGAAGTTACAGTCCCTTCCTTAATCATCTTTGTAGCTCTCTGTTGGACTCTCTCTAGTATTTCCCTGTCCCCCTTGAACTGGGGAGACCAGAACTGGATTTGTGCATATTACGCTTACCCAAGTGATTTCTAACCCAACCCCCACTGTCTAGTGGAGAGTCTTCTTCCCTCCAGACTTTCACTCTTTCTTCCAGGATCAGGGATTCCTGAGGGCTGGTCTTAGCAGTGAAGACTGAAGCAAAGAAGGCATTTGGTAACTCCACCCTCTCTGTACCTGAGACTTGTATTCCTTTATGAGAAATACTATGCACTCTTGTTCTTGCTATGTTATTTTTGATTAGAACTTTGAAGGGGATACTGATAATTAGTGTAAATGTGCACCCACTGGAAGCACCACTGAAGAACTCAGCCCAGCAGCCTCCTAAACTGAGCAAATTGGTAACCAATCAATTAATCCTAAGTAGGAAGACATAAGAATCTTTGTATAAGAAAAGATTAATATAAAATATAATTGTCACTTTTATAAACCAGGATTATTCATTATTATGTATCTCATAAAGCTGTAATCCTAATTACATAGAAGGCTACATGTTAGACCTACAAGGTAAATTTCTCCTATATTCTCTAGTCCTAAAATATTTATTCTGAGGACATGACTAATTGTGTGTATTGTCTTTTTAATGAACAATAATCAGATTTACTTTAAAATTAATGTTTTCTTGAGGTTGAATAGGATAAATATAATACATATTTTAGATAATTTAGATCAATGAACTGCTAAAGGAATGAGACATTATAGGATCTAAATAATATTGTCTGGATAATTCTTGGTGAATCCTGTTAATGGTAGATGGGATCAAGAAAACTTGTGTGCTAAGTATAGTAATTTAACAACAAAAAAAAAAAAAAACAAAAAAACCAAACCACTAAGAGATAGCACTCTTCTTTAATAATTAACTGTACTTGAAGAAACTCAATAAGATGCCAATACATTTCCAGTGCTTTGGATTGTATTGGATTTAACAAGGTAATACTATGATTTATACTTACATACAAATTATGGATATGAGGTGAAAAGGTTTATCTTGAGGATTTACTATTGCTTTTTTTAAAAAAATAAAACTAATCAGAAAACAGTAATACTGTATGTGTGAACATTACCTTTCATTTCAAGGTGCTAAAGAAGCATTGTCTCTATGTAGAAGACAAATTTCTCTCCAATTCCCTAATTTGCTCAGCAACTGATAAGAGATTAGTGCTTTCTGATTTGTGCCTTATGTGCATACATCCAAATACCTTCCTTAATGGCTCTGAGTATGCATCTACTCCTCTTAAGCTCACAAAATAGCTGTATTTATATGTGCTAGTACATGCCTTTTTACAGGATCACAGCTTAGAATGTCTGTATCTTTTTGAATAATTTTTGACACCTAGCTCTATAGTAGATGTGGTATTTGTTTGCTGAACTGAAAGGCCACAGCAACCAGTGAGCCATTACCTGATGAAAAATACTGTCTGTAAAAAGAATGAAGCATGCTTATGATTGGGTTTTGATATAATTGCTATCAAATTCCTATCACAGCTGAAAATACGACTTTGTCCTGATGTTCTTGTTGTTCCTTAGGTCTTTTCTGATTTCACTGTTGAGGGCAACCCCTTATGTTGTGGTTCTTCTTCCCCTCAAATTACTTAACAGAGCTGATATAATTTTGGAGATTGATTCTATATTAAATAATAAACCCATCCTGATTGCAGAAGACTATCAGTTTTACTTACCTTAGCTAGTTTGTGTATGAGTTGTGATCCATTGTCTTGCATCAGCTGTTAAATGTAGCCTATGTGAAAAAATACCTAATGTGCAATATTTGCATTTAATCCAGCTGAGAAATGATGGGTATGTATATAGCAAACAATATGTTGGTAGCAATTTAGAGGGGCAACTAAATTTTCTGCTTTGGTGAGCTGAATTAATTCTTTTAGAAACTTGGTTATCTTCTCCACCAGAGACCACTGGAAAAAACTCTTTGCTTTATGGCTATCTGGAAAAGGAGGAACCTTTCCTTGGTGGAGGTAATAACACTGAAGATCATTGTTTTGTTAAGTTCAAATCACCTGCAGCATCCTCTTTGTGCAGAGTATGGGCTGAATGAAATCTTCCCAGCCATTTCTGATAATCAGTATTATGGAAAAGCTTTATTTTGTGTTCTGTCTTCTAAAGCTACTACAATTGAGTTCTTTGTGCAGGCTGTAGCACTAAGCACAGTATGCCAGCAGCTCCTTACAACAAACATGTCTTTCTGCTTTTAGTTATATTATTTAGGAGTAGACTTTTCACTTATCTGAATACCATGACTGCAACACAGAAGTTTAAATAAAGAATTACCATCACATAACATAACTGGATGTAAATAATATTTATGGTAAGCCTAATTCTATTATTTCTTCAAAATACAAACATTGGTTTGGGAAGTATGCCAAGCTTGGACACCAGGAAAGCTTGCATGCATATTCTTGTTATTGAACTGCAGCTAGCATGTGACAGCTGAGGGACTGATATGTATCAAGAGTGCATTTTGTAGCTGTAATTCATCCATAAATCCACTAACATAATAATATTATAAATCTACATATTGAGTAGTACTCTTGCTTCTAGACTTCTGACACTCCTGGGAGTACTGCTGCTTGCTTTACTCCATCTGCAAATTGTGTTGAAAGATAGATAGTCTGTATCAAGGTATTCTATTATATTTTTTCATCTATCTCTATTGTCTTGCCCAGTTTTTTGTCTTTATTAATGCATGACACACTAGAGCACCCTTCGGTGCTGATTTATATTAGTGCCACAAAAATTGCAACCTGCAAAAAGGGAATTCCTTCCCTCAAAAGGATGATAAATATCTATTTAAGCCTTTAATGGCATTAAATGTTAATGTTGTCCTGAAATGAATCAGACAGAAGAGTTGTTTGAAGGAAGAGTAACCCATAAAGCACAACCAATTGAAACCAAATACTCTTAATGCACTTCTTCAGGTATCCCTCAGTGTGAATGACACTTGAAAGTACTAAGCCACTTCAGAAAGTGGTGATACTTGTGCACTAATAGCAGTAGAGAGCCTCTTAAAGGAACAGTTAATTTTGAGGGTTTTTAATATGCCTGAGATTTGGCAAGAAAGGAAGCTGAAAGAAAGACTGTGAAAGAAGACACCAGAAGACAGGTTTAATATACGATACTGGACACCTTGGTTTATTGTGCACAGGTTTAATATAGGATACTGGAAACCTTGGTTTATTGTGCACTGGTTATATGTTACACCCTTTTTATATTATGTACTGCTGTTGAAGAGCTCTTAGTGATCAACATTCTTTTTCAGTTTGTCATGCAACTTAATTTCATGATAAACAGAGACTCCAGAGGCATTCATATGTCCCTGAATACATAGGGAAAGAGGTTTAAGTTATTTGGGGTTGCTTTGTAGAAGCAATTTCTGGTGGGAGAGCTATAAGAAAATTAAGTCTGAATGTTAATATCTCAATAGTTCCTGGGATGTTTCAGCTGACTGGCCTGTTGATGATGACAAATATGTTGCTGAAGAGCATAAGTTGTAGCATCTGTATTATTTATTTTACAAACACTTGGATGTGATAACCATGACTTGTCTGTCAGAGGACACTGATATCTTTAGCATCCCTGAGAACCCATGGAGATTTCAGATTTCTCCTAATAGGAGTCTCTGCGGGGACAGAGGTCTTGGGACCTTATAACATTTGAATATTTAAGTATGTAGCCACTTAAGACTAATTTTCTCAACACCTTAAGAATTGCCTTACCTGGCAACACTTTAGACGGTGAAAAATCTGGTATCTGGTGCTGTGATGGCTAGATTTTTATAGTTGTCTGCCTGCTTTAATTATGAATTAGAGTTGGCTTTATTTACTACCATGATGCACTGGCATGTGTGATTTCACTATTTTTATTCCATGAACTAAAATGTAGTCTTGGGATTTGCTGTGATGTGTGTGCCTGTGGTTTACACACTTTTTTTGTGCAAAAGGTCTGGGGAAGAAGCTATATGCCCAGCAGGAAAACTTGTTCTCTGAGGAAATTGCCCTGAGACAGCTCTTGCATGAGAACTGGGCACTGCTGGGCTAAGGCTTCTGACTGATGCGATTACCAAAAGTGATGTAGGATCAAGTTGTACCATTACTGTCATTAACTTCTTAACTTGCAGCACTTCAAATACTCATTAAAATTCTCAGAACTTATAAAAATTCCTAAATAACTGAGCTGTGAGGGTTAAGTTTGACATCAACATACCATGGCTTCAGGATAGTGGCAGCATTATAAAGCCAATGAACTGTGACTATATCCCATTCTCACTGAATGAGAAGCGCTGGAGAAATGCTTACTTTGCTCTTTCTATGTGTTTTCTGTATTCAAGTATTCGTTGTGTGGTATTTTAATATCTTAGATGCAAGTTAAGATCTTAGGTGCAAGAAATTGCAGAATTTGCATGAAAAATACTGTGCAAACTTTATTTAGTTTTGCAAAGCTGCATCTGTTCTGTTGTGCTTTCAGCCTGTTCTCCAGAAAGAAGCAGGTGGGGTGGTCTCTCTGGACTGATGTGACACCATTCAGCACAGGCTGATTTTAGTTCTGTTTCCTCTTACAGTTTTATAATATTTAAGTTGTGAAAAGACCATTCTGCTTCAAAGGGCAGGGGCATTGGGCTAGCCAAGCCCTCTCTGAGAAATTATCATCTTAGGAGGAGACCAGCAGGAAAGCTGGCATAGGTGAAAGGCTGCTTAGGTCAGGTGGCCACAGGAAATGCTGGGAGGGCAGGGAGCTTTGGCCTGGGGTTGGACATCCTAAGGTTAATGAAAGTATCTGAGAAAAGTTACAGCACAATCCAGTCGAGCTCTGTGGCTCTAGCTTAAAAGTGGTGACTCAGAGATGCAAGAGGAGAGCCTGAGGAAAACAGAACACCTGAGCAGCTGATGAGAATTTTAACTGTCATAGCAGGAGGGTCATCAACCTGTCATGACCCTATCCAAGAGGCATGTGGGGAAAGAACTGTTTAAACACAGCTGAGGAGAGTGAGTAATTATAGAAAAGGAAAGGCTAAAGGCTGTTCTGCACCAGGTACAATTAGTCCTAGCTCCAAATACCTCGACTAGGGAGTACTTCTTATTGACACAGACAGACGGCCAAATACAACCTCAGTATAGAAATGATTTATTATTTGCCTTCAGATGTGGTGGTGGTAGATAGCCCTCTTGAGGGCAAAAACTGACTACAAGCTTTCTCTGATAATAACATTAACTTCTACTAGCTTTGAGCAATGAAAATATTTTCAGATAGAAGTGATCAGTTTTGTTTACCTGCATTCTGCAGAGTAACTCCACTGCTAGTGAACATACATGCTGTTACGTGGGACTCTTAACAGTTCTTCTTTAAACACTATGTAAAGCTTCCTGTTCTTTGTGTTTAAACCCAGAGAATGGAACTCCTGCACCAAGTACTACTGGAGGGGAAACAAATACTTGTGGAAGTATGTGTGCTACAGCCTACATAAACTTGTATTTTCCATTGGTTTTGCCTGAAGCGCTCCTCAGCAATGACTTACCTTGAGGCTTTTTTTTTTTTTTCTTTTTTTTTTCTCTCTAGAGTAAGACTCCTAAAGCAAAAATGTAACTATTAGAAGATAAAACAAAGCTTCCCAGCTTGGGAACTTCTGAGGCTTCATCATCACTGTTTATACTTGCAAAATGTTTTCTAAATGCAAGGCAGAAAGGCTGAATACACACCAGAGAAATATTCCCTATTTAATTTAAGTAGTTCTAGAGGGATAAACACGCAGCCTAGTGTTACGGAGTTGCTAATCTCAAGTAAAATGTACTGGCCTGTGCTAATGCACAATACAAGCCTCCCTTGAAAGTCTGGAAAGATGCTTCTTTCAGCATCATAGACTTACTGTGATGCACAGAGAAACAAATTTGGATTTGCTTGTTCAAGTTAGCTATATCTTGTGTAACAGGATAGCTGAGGTGAATGGAGGACGTGGAATTTAAATTTTTAGCATAGGTAACATCAAATTAAAAATAATTCCCTGAAGGTTTGTTCTTATTCAGATACTGGGTTTATATGACAATGTCAAAGAAAGACAAAGACTTGAGTTGTTTCACCTAACCTCTATGGGTGGTGTTTGGTTCAGTTTACCACACAGCAGACAGTGAACTCTGAACTGTTCATCTATGGACTGTGAATGTCTACTCTTGGATTGCAGAGGTTCTAACAATAAGTTGTCAGAGCTCCAAATTTTTTCTCTTTAAGAACTCCTAGTGAGGCATTATTGCATATGTGAGTGTGTGTCTGTTATAGATAGATATGGGGGTGAAATTCCTTTAGGATAGAAAATATAGGGAGACTAAAAAAAAACCAAACCCAAGCCTCAACAACTTACATGACTGTGGAGTTTTATTTGGCTGTTCTGAGAGTTGAATTTGATTGAAAAGAGAATGGTGATTTTTAAAGTTTTTTTTTATGCTTTCTTTGCTCCTTCAGTTCAAGGCTTTGCTGCTATAAATCCTTATGCTTTGATTCTCAAGTACTGATTTCTTTTTTTACAACTCCATAGATGTCTACTGCTGCAAATATGAACTAGTGAAAACTGACATTAAGCTTTTCAGTGCCATTCTCCTGCTCATTTAGAATCTGAGTACCTTTAAGAGATACTATTTGCTTATCTCTACCTTCAGATGTATTTAATTTTCATCTAAATGGTCTCTTTATGACAACATATATGTCATTCCAATTACATCAACATCTAGTTCAAGTAACTAACAAAGGGCAACAAAACAAATGTGGAATGAGGTTTCCCCAAATGTCATCTGAATCTGTGTAAAAAACTTAAGGCCTGAGATACAGAAAAAGGACACAAGAAAAAAGCTGCCAGTACATGATGATGGAAGAAAATTGAGCTAATGCTTTTGAAAATGCTTTCTAAAGGTCCACTGAAAAAGATCTAAACCTCGGTGTGGGGAGGAAACATATGTGCCAAGTAGCACCCTCATATTCTTTCCAGCATCCAGAATTACTGCATTCAGGATGGTAAACAGTGAATGCCAGACTCTCCTTTAGACTTTCTTCTGGAACTGTGACCATGAATTTTCTTACCGTATTCTGAGCTTGCTGATATTACCTAGCTCCACAACCACCTGTGGCACAGAATTTGAAGTAAGTAGTAAAAAAGTAGTAAGGATACACTTCCTTTTAATTTATTTTCAATCCGCCACACATTGGTTCTAGTGCTGTAGGATTTGGTGAATGTTTTTTATTTGGTTTATCTAATGTGTTTATAAACTTGTAAGCTACAACCATAGTCACTCCTCATTTTTTTCTCTTTACCAGGTGAAGAGTTCCAGTCTTCTTAATGGCCCTTCATTAGGAGTGACTCTATCTCCCTGATCAATTCTCAGTGCCTTTTCTGTACCATCAACTACGCCGTATCTTTGAGATGTATAGATCAGAACTACATGCAACACTCAACAGGAATGCACAGAGATTTTTGTGTAGTTGCAAAGTGTTGTCCTCTGCATTGTTACCCGTACCCCCTACTGATGACACCAAACATCTTCTCTTTGGCTGACAGTTGTATACTAACAACTCTGTTAAAATCTGTTCAGTTATAACCCTCCTGTCTGTTTCCTGAGTTTTAGCTGAAAAAGGCATTAAATATTTTTCACTAGATGCATTGATGTTCAGCTGCCAACTTTTTACTCATTCATCGAGTTTTGTCAAGTTCTTGGGGATTTTTATTCCCATCAGGACACTACCATATGAGCTTATCTATAATGAAGGTTGTACTTGCATACGCTCTCCAACAGGTCACGTATTCCAAGTGGTCCCAGCAGCAGTATTCAGGAAGGTTCCATTGCTGACTTTTCTGTCATGAGGTAACCATTAAGCCCTATTCTTTGTTTGGTATCTTTTAATTGGTTTTCAAGTCATGAAAAGACATTTCTCCCAATTTCAGAATAGGCGCTTTAATACAGCCTTGCCAAAGGATTTTGATGTTTGCTTTTCTGATACTATTTTAGCCTTGTCCAGGCTTTGAGCTTAAATTCTCCTTTCTACAAGTCGTATACCTTTCTCAGCTGACTATGTTTACTCTTGCTCTCAGCAAACTTGTTCTTTATTACAGAATAGACCATCCTATCAGGATTGGAAATTGTTCTTTGGTCTGTAGCTCAGTAGTCTCTGTAGTCTCCTTTTTACAGATGACAGCTCCGGTGGCAATGCTAAATCCTCTGATACAGAGGCTGGCTGTAATCATAGGTGAAGGGACCTTGCTCAGCAGTTCTGCAACCTCACATCTGATTTCTTCAGAGGGCCTTAATAAATACCATTTGGTCCTGAAATCTTACCAGCATCTAGCTTATTTATTTAAAGCAATTACACAGAAGGTGCTTGACCATGTTGATCTAGATCTTCTGGACTAGCTGCTACGGACAATTTGGCTTTTCTGTCACAGTCTTTTATCAGTGGTGCCATTTCTTAAACCTTAGTCAATAGCTCCCTACCTTATTTTTGACTATTTAAATAATTCTGTGCTACCATTCTACCAACTTGAGTAGTATATTCAGATGATTTTAGATCTGTTGTGTTTACATACATACAAACACCCATGGTGTGCTGTGAGTTTTCCTGTTCCTCTTGCCAGCATGCAGAACACAGGACTCCCTTTGAATAGCTGTCCTACTGAACCATTTAAGTATTTTTTATTTCTTTTTGAGTTGCAGCACATGTTTTATCTGGGCTTCTACTACAGTATTTAATAGCCCCTAGGCTGGCTGTAGGCATCTTACTAATTGGATGGTTTATTTGTTGTGGGTTTTTGTTTGTTTTATGAACTGCCTTTATTTCTACATTGTTTCAACTTACTAGTTCAGATCTCATTTTGACTGTCCTCTCTTGCAACACTATTAACTTTACTGTATTGTGGCTGCTATTATAGAGTAGCTCTCACATGAATGACTATTATGCTAGTACCCAAGCACTACTCAAGCTGCTACTTTTGGTGGTTACTTGAGATCCAGAAGGCAGTCATGTATCAGTGGATTACACCTCATCACAAGCTGAAACGCTTGTCTCATTAGGATGTGGTCCTTGGATGTCTCACTACCTGTCTGAAACTTGCAGTTTCTCTAGTCTCACTTCCAGATCACTATTGTCATCTTGATCAGGGGTCACTAGCACACTTCTAGTTCTTTTTCAGAATATATATATATTTTTTTAATTAGGTCAGTAGAGACCTCCAACCATGGAGACCTACTACAGTGCTTCTTTTTTCCCCTCTGTGAGACATCCTTGCTTTTGCACTCTATGTAATTTTTCACATATGGTGCCACTTTGTCAACTGCATATCCTGCTGTGCCATTCTCAAGTCAGTAGGCTGGGAACAGTGTCCTACTGATTGTTTTTTCCCCCACCAGGTGTCTGAATGCCTGCTATAGCAGGGCTGTTGTTTGATACCATACATTCTAATTCCTCCATCCGTTTCTAGCACTGACATAACACTCTTGCAAATTCTGCCCTACCTTCACCACACTGGCATATGCCAGTCAACTGGCATCATGGGCAGTCTGATTTGCCTTCCTCAGTAACAGCTGATGTACCTCTGAAAAGGCTCTATCTCCCTTCATAGTCCATATCAGTCTGTGAAAAAGGTGTTTTGAGGTTGTCAGTTTTTCTCCAGCTTCTAGTTTACATGCTGCTCTATAACTGTGCAGCATTTTCACACCAGCAGTCTTGTTCTGATATTATATAAGACGCAACTTGCCCTTCCTGTTTATTCTTGTCCTAAAAAGCTTCCCAGCTTTTAACATACAGGTATTTTTCTGGGGAAGGAACAGTGGAAGCATTAGATGAAGTGAGTTTTGTAAAGTCTAGTGAATCTTATCCTCATGTCTAGAGGCATTCCTGTATCATGAATGAAGAAAGTCCAACTTGATTTCAATCCTGGAATGCCAGTGACAGTGAAATGGTACTTGGAAAAGTACTAGTAGAGAGAAATAGAAGCAACAAGACTGAGGTAGACATGCAATTCTTGTTTCCTGAGCCACAGAGAATACACTGTATAGGCATATGCAAAGGTTTGTGAGCAATTCATATAATATGAGATCTGTGCAGCTATAAAAATGGCATTTTAAAATGCCACCACAAATTTCTAGGTAAGCTTTTCACAAAGCTGTGTGAACACAAAAACCTGTTAACCACTGTAACTCCTGTTCCAATAGATTAATCTGTATTGCTTTATAAATATAATTCAGGATAAGACACTTGGTGTTACTTAAGAAAAAAAGCATGTTGTGGATTACAAAATATTGTTGCCCCCTCTGTTGTGGCATTTTGCCACTGCAGAGATTGCTTAAAAGGATCTGAGTTCTAACTGATCTATGCCTTCTTGCCTTCAAGATTCCACCAACTATTTTGAATTGCATCCTTTGGCATAAGAGAGATGAACTGGCAATGTATATACTCTAAATATTACTAAAGACGGGAAATTAAGAAATCCATGAAAATACATGGAATATAATTTTATATTAATGGCTCAACGTGTCTGATGTGATCCAAGACTATATATGCATATACTTTGAAACATATAAGTTTCAATGCAAAGTGGTGGCAAGGTGCATGTAGTTATTAAATTATAATTTCCACCATGATATTTGTCCTAACAGTAGTTGAAGAACCAATGATATTTTGTTGAGTTCTAAACACATCTCAAAACCTCCTAAGAAACCTCATGTGAAAAATCTTGGCAATACTCTTTGGATTCATGTACTAAAGTTAATGAGGAAGGCTCAAACAGAAGCCTGTTATAATGAAATTTATTTAAATTCTTGAGCACACTATATTCATAACTTTTGTTTACTGTATGTTTCTATAGATTATGCATTCATTGCATAAAACTGCATTCGTTTCTCTATCAACATACTATATAAATTATCACAAAAACAGATGAACCAACAAAAGATTCTTGAATACATGTAGCACTGGTGGGCAGATATTATCCATAATAGCTTATCTTCATTGTAAGCAGCTCTAAATGAGTCCCTCTTGTATTCATTTAATTAAGAAGCTGAAAAGAAAGAAAACATGGTTAAATGCTGAAAAATACATATAAAATATAGCATCACAATTATTTGGAAAGAATAAACAAGAATTCAAAACATTAATTTAAAAAGTTATTTGCCAGTTGTTTAATAATCTCTTAAGTCTTTATATCCCATTTAGTAATTAGTAAGCAAGTGTGAAATTTATCACAACTTGAGTGACAAACTTAAGTTTGCCTATTTAAAAAATCAGAGTGCAAAATGCACTTCAAACATCTGTTCTCTTCAATCAAGTTCTGCATCTGCTTCTACTACTTCAAGTGAGAACTACCTCTCCCACGATGTTTCAGATTTACTTAAAACCTTTTACTGTTGAAGTGTTCCCAGGGTGGGAGGGTATGGAGGACTTACCAAGTCTTTGTAGGATTGTAGATGCTTCCATTCTTAATATTTTAATAAATGAAGAAGTTCTAGATGACATTGCTCTTTACCCCATAAGGAAACTTTGCCTTTTTTTTTTTTTTTTTTAAATACATATATATTGAATGTCAAACCTTTCTAAGTACTTTACCAAAGAACAGTTATCTCATAAATTCAGAAATGGGAACACAGAGAGAAAAACTTGTGACTACGGACCGAGTTAGCTGTTACAAACGCTAAGGCAATGGACTACTGAATGGAGGGGTTTCTTCACTGCCTCTAGCTTCACATGGAAGATCTTTCATATTCTTACAGATATGCAGTGTGCTCTAGCACAGACATGTTGCAGTAATTTCATCGGTTTTCTGTTCATGACATAATTAATTAATCATTACAAAACATAAATACAAGTGCCATAAGCTTAAAAGGCTGTATCAGTATAAAGATGTTCCCCACTGAAAAAAGCTAACAAGCTCATTAGGCAAGATGTACAAACCAAGGCAAAACAGATGGCAACTGGCTGGGTGCTGGAGGGTGACATGATTACTGAAAGGGAAAAGCTAGCAAGAACAACTGTGTTGAAGAGGTGAATTGCAGGGTGCTGAGTGAAGGAGTAAGAGAACACAGAGCACATAAGAATAAAAAGATAACCCAGGTCCAGGGTAGATGTGTCTTGGACAGGAACTGGGAGGAGAAGAGACAGGAATAGTGGTAGTGTAGAAGTTTGGGAGGAGCAGTGTCAAGTAGCTATAGCTACCGTTCTTTACTTTCTGTCTACAAGGAAACTGCATCTTTAGCAGTTAGGAGACATGATATAGAATATGGATAAGGTAAACACTGAAAGTTCTGTGGAAGTTATAAAACAAGCTTAAGAGGTCAGATACAAAAAGAAGGAAAAAGCCTAAGGTGGAAAACCACAAAAAGCCAAAACACCATTAAAAAAAAATCATATACTAGAGAGTAGCCAAAAAGAAGAGGTGGTGTGGGCAGGGTTTCTGAAAAAATCTAGAATAAAAAATTGGATAACGTCCATTGGGATAGATCTGCAAAAAAACCCCCACGTTCCCTTTATCACATAAAGAGGAATGTGGAGGTCCGTGGATATTCATGAATTCAGTGTATTGTTTGATGGTTTAGATGAAGAGGAG
>JANHGN010017280.1:16864-46833 GCA_024605025.1 Megaceryle maxima
TCACATAAAGAGGAATGTGGAGGTCCGTGGATATTCATGAATTCAGTGTATTGTTTGATGGTTTAGATGAAGAGGAGACTGAGCTGTTTTGCCTTCCATTTCAATGGGTGGCAGCTTTGCTGAAGAACATGGTATCTCGCCACATTAAGAGAAATCATATAGAAAATGCTAAATTTAAGATGCTTTGTTTTGACAACTCCGTATTAGTCTTTCCCTGTCTTTTAAAGTAATTCTGATTTCTGCTATTTTGAAGAAAGTGTATTTTGCTGAGCACTACAGACCTGAATGTGAACCTTGATGCTTACAAGAAGTAGATTTACCAGTTCATAAACTTTAGGTGAATCAATTTAATTATGCATGAAATCAACATGGTGCACCTGAACAGTTCTTAGTAGTGCTCACGTTTACTAATAAATCTAATTTTATATGTCTGAAAATACTATTTTTTCTACTTAGTAAAATTTTACCAGTATATTTCCAAAAAGTAACTATTCCATTTTATTCACTTGCATTTAATTTCAATTGCTCAATATTATACAGAATTTCTTTACTGCAACTAATTTAACTACAACAAGGGTAGATGTTTTTTATAAGGCATCTTTTATTAATCATGCTTTCTTGCAGCTTAGTTTCATTTTCTCTGCTAGTCAATATAGAATATGTATTTTCTGCCACCAATGAATAGTTTGGAAGGATGATTTATTTTTTAACTAAAAACTCTTCACATCAATTGTTTCAATAATATCCAAATACAGTGGCTATAAAGGATAATCTGATTATGAAACATTCAACCAAAGGTACCAAAAAGTTCTTAAAAAAGCTACTTAATGAAACTTTATGTGAGATCTTGGCATTTTCAGATGTCCATATCATTTAAATTCAGATTTACACAAGAACAAATGATTAAATATTGTTGACACTTCCTGTTGTCCTTAAATGTATAATGAAACCATGCTAGAAATTTAATCCAGAAAACAAAGCAAAAAAGACAACAGGGCAGTTAATAAGTATCGTGGAATGCATTAGGTTGGAAGGGACCTCTAAAGGTCATCTAGTCCAACCCCCCTGCAGTAAGCAGGGATATATGCAACTAGATCAGGTTGCTCAGAGCCCCATCAAGCCTGACCGTGAATGTCTTCAGGGATGGGACTGCCACCACCTCCCTGGAGAACCCTGTTCTAGTTTCCACCACCCATAGTTTCATCCAAAGCTAAACTAAAATAAGAAACCTTTTTTTTTTTTTTAAGATTTTTGTCTGTCTGTCCTCTTGAAGAAACCAGTGTTATAAATATTTACATTCCTAACATTCCCAGTAATACAATACTGTATTAGTGTTCTGATGTATTCTGTTTTGTTCTTACCATCCTCCCTCATTATTTTTAATATTCTGTGTGGTTTTTGGACAGAAGTTGCCTAAAGTGAGGTTTCCAGAGAGTCTTTGCTAGTCTTTCCTGACTATCAAAGCTAACTTAAGAGTTCATGCTTTTGGCTTATAGTTAAGAATGGTCTCTCTGTCATTCCCATGTCTATTAGTTGACAGATAAAATTCTGTGTTGATATAATGAAATTTTATTGCTGAAATCACTGAGTATCTGATACTTAATATATCACTTATTCATTTTAAATACTGGGGTGAGGAGGCTTCCAGAAAAGATTCTCTCAGATATATCAACACTATTGTCTTATTCAGAAAGCATTATGAAGGGGAAAATGTTCAACGGTATAAAATAAAATTACAGTATTATCTTTCAACTGCTAATGACAGCAATTAAAATGAAAATTTTAGCAAAATGAAAAATTTAATCTAGTTCCCATAAAAAAGGTGGAGTAGCACAGGCATGAAAAAGCCCTGCCACGGCAAAAATGTCTCTATCAGAGAGATTTGTTACATGCTAGCTCATCCATCATGATTGTGTTTGCTCAGTAAGTAACCTTCATGATGACCTCCATTTTGTATCACCTCTCCCATTCCAATGCTTTATTGTATAAAGGTATTTTACCAGCATATTAATTAAGCCACTTTTTCCCAACCCTAGCCTTCAAAAAGAAAATTCTGTGGAAGAAAGTAAAAAACTTAATTGTAAAATGTCTGTCCCTTCCTATATACATCCCCTCTAAAGGGCTTACTTATAGATCTGTGTTTTTACATCGCACTCCTCTGGACACTTTTCTGTTTGTCACAGAAATTAACAATGACAATGGCATTACCAGGGTCAAAGAAATAACAGCATTCCCAGTAGTTTTATTTATGCACATTAGAAAAGGAAATAACAGTCTCCAGTTTTTGAATCCTGCTTCATGTTTATCCACCTCTATTTTGATTTATCTTCTCTATGTGGAGGTCACTGGAGAAAAAGGATGCACAGCAGGTTGTGTTACTGTTTCATTTTTTATTGATGCATGCTGCTTCATAGAGGACTTATTCGTTTGTTTAGTGGTGGAGAATCCACTATATTTGACTTTTTTTTTTTTTTGAAGTAGGACAGAGAGGTCCTTGAGGTTGTGCACATAGCATTAAAGCAATTTCAGGTTTTTTTAACTGTTGCTTTAGGCATGCCAACATAAATATTTCTTTTTTTCTGACAGATCATTAGTATGCGTTGTTGTTAGTATTGTTAAAGGCAAAGCTTTACTAGCCTGAGGATAATTTATCACATAAAAACCAAATAGTTTCAAGGTGAAATTTACAACCAATGAAAGTAAAAAGATGAACATATTTCACATCTTAAGCTATATCTACACTGGGATCACTTGATGGGACAAGGAACTTCTTGGAAGATCCTAAGGAATTCAGACAAAAAGATTAATGTATATCAGGATATATGACAAGTTAAAAACCAAGATGTTAAATTAAAAGGGAAAAGAGATAATAATGGAGTTTATATACCTGGTCCTCCTTTGTATTTTGCACATTCGCTTCATCAAAATTCAGAAGGACTATGCATCTAACAACAGAAGCTTGTCTTAAATACTATGGCATTGTCATGAAGATGACATGGTTGAGATCACTGAAGTGTCAGGGAATCGATAGTATGTTCGTTTAAAATAAAGCAACAGAAAATGGGATCAGAGTTACCCAAGAGACCAACAGAAACCTGAAAGGTTTAATACTGGAAAGGACCAGATAAGCAAATTACACATTTGGGAAACTAGCAAATGAAATCTGATAATAGCAAAGCAAAAGGATCTGTTCTAGTGACAGTTTCCAGTAATGCTGTACTGAGTGAGGATTTAAGATTGAACAATTAATTTATTCCCATGAAAATATGAATAATCTAGGACAGTCCAAGTAAGCCTGTAAGACCTTGCTTAATTCTGCAGAAGCAGTAATATAAAAAAAGTCCAAAGAAAACTTTTTAACACTTAACCAGCTATTAAATACTTCTTATATACTCATGTATCCACAGGGCTCATTCTTTCATAATTTTACTTGATGGGTGTTACCGATTAGTAAGTTATGATATTGAATCTACTTAGCTCCTTAAGACAGAAATTGGTTTATGGATCCAACAATTCCTTCATAATAACAACATGATGTAGCACTATCTCATTTTAACAGATTTGTGACAAATCAGTCTTTTTGGCACTATCCTTTTATTTCTTTCTTCTCCAGCTTTAGCATACCAATGCTTGCAATTCTTTTCCACATGCACTGCATATCAAACTAACTTTATGAAAGTAAATTTTTAATAGAATTCACAAGTTCTCTTCTTCTTCCCCCCAACCCTGGATTCTTGATGTCCTTTATTCTTAGCTTAGATACTGACAGAGGAGTACAAAAATCTACATAGGGCTCCAACTTCTGCTAGTTACTCTAAAAAAAGAGATGTCTGATATTTCACTGAATACAAGTACAGCTGTGGGGAAAAAACAAACAAAAAAACAAAAATCCACCCCACCCAAAATTTACAGCAAACAGATTAGCAAGAAGGAAAACATCTACATTACTTAAATTAAGATTCTTAAAGCTTACAGTGCATTATAGTACAAGATATGCAGTAAGCCCAAGCAATTAAGTCTGAAGTAACATCAATGGTATTGTGTAAGCATGCCAAATCAGAGAGCATACTAATGTTCACAAGGTACTGTTCAACCTCAAACATCCTAGGTATCACATAGCAGTCAAAAAAACCCTAGTGCAAACATTGACAAAACCCATGCAAGGTCTGAAAATTGGCACAGTCATGTAAGAATGTTATTAATAGGTGGTAAGAACGTTCTTAAGATGAAAGAACTAAAAATCAAGCTAGTACAACTGTCAGGTTTTCTTTAGTAGCTGTTAAACTGCATGGCGAGGAACACAACAACAGCAACTGCTTTTTCCTTTTAGTAAACTTGTAATGAGAAGATGCAAGTGAGCTCAGATCATGGGTTGACATTCTTTGGCAGTGCTTCTCAAAGGGAGCTTATGAGCTGCAGATCAAGCTAGTAATTCCTTCTTTTAAATTTCAGACTTAAGCACTTAATGGGAAGGCAGACTACCTCACAATTAAGAAAACCATATCCTGTCTTTCACCCCAAGTAAGTTGAGCTAGAAGTCTGTCTCTGGCAAGAAAGCGGAGAGGCCATATAGACTATGACAGATGCCAAACTAACAACTCCATACTGACCAAATCTTGAATTATGGTACTATTGGATACTGCACAGACCTCTCGTCTTAGCAGAAATAAATAAAATGCAACAGCATGCCTTCTGTGCCCATTCCAAGGGGAAGAGTTTCCTTGTCTCGAGTATGATGTTATCAAATGCTACAACTAATCTGAGGTGATCTAAACTAAGCATCAGTTAATCTGCAAAAAGAGACCAAGCTTGGTAAAGAAGACAGTAGCTCTAAAGTCTCGCAGCAATAACTAATACAAAAAAAAATTCCATGTATTAGCTCAAATGTTAGATCTAAGATGGCTTTGCAAAGCCAAATCCTTCATAGTGGAACATAACACATAATATAAAGCTGCCTGTCTGCTGCACTAATCACAAGACTTAGTCACAGAAATCAATGCTAAGAAGTATCTGAGAAAAACTGCATAACTATTAGTCATGTGATTATTTAACAGTGGCTGTAAAAACAATAGAACTGCTAACATTAATAGATACAGTTCTTTTGTTTTCTACATACTTCAAAATAAAACTTTCTGAATCTGTTGTACAAATGTTTCCATTATGTATATATTAGTTGACATTTCACCATGACAGTTCTTTAGCAGAATTTTACTGTATCTACATTGCAACACATGTCATCCACTTACTCTTCCATACATGGTAATAGTAACATAGACTAATATTCTGCGAAGGATTAGTCTACTAGTTTATAGAAACCAATTCCACTGGAAGTAAGGAAAATCTCATCTTTTTAGATGGATTGTCACCATCTTGAGGGGGGGAACAACACTCGTGCTTATTATCCCTATTGTAAAACCTTACATAGCATGTTAAGACTATGTTAATGCTCTCTACATATTATATGCATCTGTATATATATCCTACAGTTAAAAAAAAAAAAAAGTTAAAAAGGAGCAACAACTGAAGCAATGGGAAGAATACCGTATTTTCAAATAGGATCAAAAGTCAGTGGAACAAAATTGCTAACCCTGGAGAGTAAAATGGCAGGAAAAGGACTCTTCATCATTAAAAATATTTAGCCTTCCTACAAAACAAAGATTTGAGAGAGAAAAATCAAAAGGTCTCTATTTTGTTCCACAAACTTGATGACTTGGAAGATGCCACTATATTGCTTTTACCTCAGTAGCCCTGTCCATCATTACTATTGCACTGAAGAGTTGCTTAATTGCACCTTTCCTTTTCTTCTAGTTAGGCTTTTTCATTTACATCTGAAAATGATACCAGGATCACAAGAAAATGCTATGGACCATCTGCTCCTGGCAGGCTACTAAAAACATATAAAACAGACATCAAGAAGATGTGAATCAGAAGTCTAGGCTACCTCTGTAGGTGACCAGCTCAAAGCATCCACCTACAAAAGGCAAGAACTGTATTTTCTTTACTATATTTCTACTTTTTTTTTTTTGCTTTTCAGACAAATTTTAACTGTTTAATTGACAGATGTATATATAATTAAAAAAGACTATAACCCTATCTTTCCTCTCTTGTGTGGCTGAAAAAAAAGACAGTATGTTCAGTGATATATTGTAGCTTATCACTGTACTATTTTGGTGATTTTGTGCCTTGCCTTGTGTACATCTTAGTTATAAAGATGCACAAATAATTATCTAAAAAAATTCTATAAAGTGAAGCACATATTTTCTTTCACATTTTTCATGGGACACTGTGCATGCAACACATCTGTGCTCAAACCCATTTAACTGATCTGCATTAACAGTCATGTCAGTAACATTAGCTTTCCAGCCCTTTTTGGTTTGCTTGAATTAATCATCATTCTTCCTGCTTCTGTAGACTTCGCTGGTAAAAATTAAAGACTGTTTACCAGAAGGCTACTCTTAAAACTTATACAAAGCTATTGAAATCTATAAAATAATAATTTAATGAGAGATTACCTGTATGGGTAGCCATGGTATTTGGAGCGAAATATTGACAACAGGAAGCTGAAGAAAAAGACCACCAGACCCAGACCTACCAGACAGATTACTGGAAAGAAAATAACTTTGTTTATTAGCACATGAAAGACTTAAAACTGGAATCTCTACAAAGAATATTCTTTATGTCCATCATTTATGGAGAATTTTGACACAGTTAAATACAAAACTGTTACTGCCTTGACTACTGATGCCTACTATCTACTGACAGGATTTCAAACACATATGGAAATAATATTTATGGTTATTAAGAAAAAATAACTTGTCAGGGTGAATGTATTTTCAAGAAAAAAAGAGCAGAAATTTGCAACTCAAAAGTATGTAGATGCAAACAACTTACTGCTGATAATGGATTTAATAACCCTGTAATTTATACACATCAAGCAATGCAATTTCAGGTATTTGCTTGTTCTTTTTGGAAAACAAATTACATTTAGAAAAATGTCCCTTGACTAATGGAATCATGTTCTCTCTAGTCAACCATTTCAGGCTGAAGCAACAGCAAAGGCAGTTTAGTAACTATTTTATCTAGTTTTTAGTGGCCAAAACATTTCACTGTTGCTATTTCCAAGGCTGGTAGCCAAACCACATTTTACTCTTAATGGTAATATAGAACTTTAGGTTTTGAAGATGAATAACAAAGACACAGACCTTCTCTGATAGCGTACAGATGCAAGTGCTGTGAGCCTTTTCAGGCAAAGAATGAATTAGCAAAGTAAACGCTTAAATTAACAAATAAAATTTGGAACACCAATTGTCACCCTGCGTAATAAAAGCATGAAACCTTTTTGCTCATGATGGCTTGCTCAATTGCATGTAAATAATTAAAAAAATAAAATAGGCAACATGTTACAAGCTTATGCATATGATTGAGATACAGTTCATCTACATTAGATAATATTTTCATTCTAGTGAGCTACTTTGATTTTAAAAGCTTCTCTTGTGCTATTCCTAATTTTGCCAAACCTTTGCTATTTAATTGCAGTAGTCATGCTTCAAAAGTGTGCTGGCTTTGAGCAAAGGATGAGCAATCACGAAGCTGGAAAAACTGACAATGACGCATTTTTTCATTAAAACTGACCAGGTGGAAACTGACATATGTCAATTGAAATATAAAATCTCTGCAGTTATTTTGAGAAAACTAGCCATGTACACAACTTATGAACACACTTCATTATAAAGAAATCACCACTCACAAATATGATTTCAAAGCATGGATGAGTAAATTGCAAAGCACAAACAGTGAACGTCAGGTAGATGGAAAGCATTCACATAAAGGCCAAAAGCAGAAGAAAGTCTGAATTTGTACTGCAGTGCACTGTTGTTTTACTGTGTCCAGGTTCACAGTTCCAGATCTCAATAATGATCTGAGATCATATTCCAATTCACTGTTTCTTTTGACATCAAGTCTTAAAGCTAGATATTATAAAATATATTCAGAATTAAATTATACATCTACAGCTCATTGAAGTAGACTCTCAAGTCACTACAGATTAGAGATCTCTAGCCAGCATTTAACCAGCTATTATAAAGAATTCTAGAATGCTTTTACAGAAAACAGTTGGCCAGCCCTATCTGCAATATGGTGTATTACACAGAATAAGCTAAAGAACTGATCCTGAAAGAAAGGGGAAGCAGCATAATAAGTGTGGTATTTTTCAAAGGTCTTCAACAACTTATATGAGGAAGAGAGTAAGTGGCAGGAGATAAGGAAAAAAATCTATTATAAAAGGTACAAAGGTAGAAGTACATACTTGGTTCAACCTATGTCACACTCAGTAAAAGGTTGTTTGACATAACATTCAGAAAAACATAAAACTTGCACCATAGGCTGAGAGTCTTTAGACATTACATACTAGGATATGTTTTGTACTGTATTTACTGTTGGGCTTTTACCTTCTTCTGAAGACATGACACTGGCAAAGCATACCCAGTAAAATAATTTTCACATTCTTTAAGCATCTTAAATGCCTAAATTAATTTTGAAAACATTTTCAAACTCTTCTTTATGTCACTTTCACTATAATTCAAGAGCCAAAAAACATTTCTGCAATACTATATACTGTGTCAAGCCATACCTTGGCTGAATATGCCTGAAACATATTTTTACTGTGACAACTTCATGTGAATGCAAGTTTATCAACAGAGTATTTATACTCTCCTCCATTCCACCCCTCCAAATGGTTTAAGGTAAAGACCTTCTGAAGACTTAATCAGATATTCATTTGTCATTTCATTAAACATTGCCTTAGTAGCAGTGAATAACTTACTTCTCCTTTTTCCAACATCCCCTTTGGAGGTAGCAGCTTCATTCAGGAGTACCATTCCCATAGTGATAGCAGCATCTGTATTGTCATCGTCAAGGAAAACAGCAAATCTGTGGAAACCTCAGAAAGCACAAAGCTTCATCTACAAACTAAAGCTTTCAAGTTCATAAAATGAATAGAGTATTTATATATAAAACTGCATATCAGAATCTGTACTGTACCAGTACATTAAGCTGTAGCAAAAAAAATACACAGTAAGATTTTCCTTTGTGCATTCTAGTTAAAATAGGAAAAAAGCTTTAAAGGACAAGTTGTCAAGTGTGACACACAAATTTTGAATAGTTATGGAAAAAGCTATTCCCCAATGTCTTACAATATTCTGGCTATTGGTAGTAAAGAACTTTTAAAAACAAAACCTATAAGAACCAGAAATCATTCAGTATTATAGAACACAATTCATCGGCTATTTGATGCAAACTGAAGCAGCTGGACTGGTTTATCTTCCTCTGCTTTAAGATAAGACATTAGCTCTCCTCTTTAGTGTCACATTGCTTAATAGTTTAGCAGAGAAACATCTGAGGCAAAGTCCTCAGTCACTTTCAGTGTTTTATTTTCTCATTATAACTGTTACAAATGTGAACAAGTACATAATGATAAAACAATTTAACTAATTTAGCAAGATCTTAAACCATTCACTTAATTGTTTATTTGAAACTGTATATACAAAAAGGAATGTTTACTACTGTGCATAACATCTGTTCTAAAGAAGAGGCATGCCTGAATGCCATACTGAAGCAGGAGTACATCATGAGAGCAATATCTCTCAATTTCCGGAAATACAAACTTCACAGAGTTAACTGATTCTTGAATAAGGTTGGATTTCTAAGCTTTACTTACTCCAGGGATAGGTAGTAGGATGACTACAAACTCAAAAAAGATAACATGTTTCTATTTATGCACACAGATAATTAATGGAAGATACTTTAAACATGCTATATCCATAAATAATATCTGCATCCTGTAACATTATATTTGCACTAATGCTATCAAAGTTCATATTAACATTTTTTCATATTAGGACCAAAATTAGACCAAAATGCTCAAAGACATCTGAAATTTCACTTACACAATTTCAATTAAGCTGAGACTGAGAAAAAGGATTTAGAAATGTCAGTGCTAACATCATTACACTTCATGAGAGATTAGCAGCCTAATTCAGGTTTGAGACTTCCAAATTTCATATACGTAGAATAAGAAAAGTCAAATGAAGAATAACAGGATTAAAAAAAAAAAGGCAACAAATGCTGACGGTGGAAAAAAGGCAGATGCCAACAGGCATCACCACAGAAATACAAGTTTTAACACCGTCTTTTCAACATAGATATCAACCTACAGCTCTAAGTTAGACATTATTTAGAAACACACCAGAAGCTCAAATTACTTTCTCACATAGGGTCAGTTTTATGAATAAATGTTATATTCAAGTGTTCCAGAAGGTTATTACTTGACAAAATATTAAAAAAATATATATTCTAAAATATTGTGAAAAAAGCCAACCCTGGAAGGCAAGAGACTAAGAGAATTGGAAGGGAAGGCAAAAATTACTTCCTAAAAAGTCTGCCTGTTAAGATTCAGATTCCTGAGTATAAGAGACTGGAAATTTCCTGTGCTACTGCTATGCTTAAAGTAGGAAAAAGAATTGGAAAGACTGTTATGAGAATCATTCTATTTTCTGCTTTCAAAAGCTACGAAAGAATAGAACTGAACTGAGGAAGCTGCAGCAAGGGGTGAGGGAAAAAAATTCCACAATTATTTCTACCCTATTCGGAAAAGTCCCTAATTTACCATTATCTAATAACTTTTTTACCAATCCCTCACTTAGATTTATAGTAGTGTTCTTATTCCTTAGTTAACAGAGTCACAGGAAAAAACAAGCCCCACAATGTGAGGGTAACTCACCAGACCCTCTCAGGCAAGCGATATTTTTTGCAAAGGTTGTGGACTACTCTGTAAATGGAATTTACTTGACTTCTCTTATGCAATATTGCACATAATGTCATCCTTTGCTACTTCCCTTACCTGGTTGCTTCTGAGAAATTAAAACAGCCAAGCAACCACATACTAAAAGGCTGTTTGGCAGACAACCATTCTGTAACTTAGTTCCTATTTTCTTAGCAGACTATAGAGTTTAATTCACTTTTCTTACCATCAGGAATAACAGTCTCGTAAAAGTAACTCTGCTTGTCAGCTGACAACCAGATGAATTGTGCTGAGTTTTTTTTCCTCCCTTTTGAGTATCACATCACTACCTCTAAAGCTTCCCTCATACTGTCACTATTTTGCTTCAGTTGTTGCCTTCTAACTTTAGTCATCACTGTTGAGCTTTCAGTCTCACCAGTTGCCTTTTAGCTTCACCTTCATAACTTAACACTCTTAACACTGAGCATGTCACTTGCCTCAGCTCTGCGATGAAGTAAAAATTCAGTCTGAGTTGTGATTTCAATGCAACGATTAGCTTTTTACCACAGAATTTATAGCTTATGTTATCACTTTTCACTATTTCTAATGCTGTATGTTATGCCCTTATATTATTTTTAGATTCTACAAAAGAAAACAGAAGTCCTAGCTCTGAAAATAGTCTTTTACAGTATCATATTTGTCCAGCAGTGCAGAATGTAAAATTTTATCAAGTGGTTACTTGGACAGTTTTCCATCCATAGAAAATGAGATAGCATCAAAAGATGTACTTCTAATTCCTCTCCTTCACTATGCATTACAAAACAATTTTGAAAAGATGAGGAGAATGTGGCACTGAGATAAACCATGGCTAGCAAATGTTTTAAATTCAGATGCTCATGTTTTCTGATAAATGTATCCCTCTGTAGCTTTTTTTTTTTTTTTCTCCTGTGTAAATCCAGCTACATATCTTTTCAAATATGGAATAATTTTGCTTTTACATATTAAACTTTTGCTGCTTCTTTTTCCAGCTGGTACATAATTTTCATAGAAATTGACAACTTATGTTATTTGTTAGTGCCTCTGAAAAGGCACTATTTTTTCATAAAAGAAATAATCACTGTTAATTGCAGCAGGAATGTCTCAAAAGAAGAAAACCTGATAGTTCATAAGTTTATTAATGTGATATAGAATTTATCTTGTAGTAGGGTGTCGAGGATCTGTGTATTCAATCACCACACAAAATTATCATTAATTGTCACAGCTTGTTTATTGTTTGTGTTCTATACCACTATTATTCCTACAAAGCAAGAAAAGCTATTATTCCTATGAAGCAAGCAAAGCAGTGTTACTTACCCTATGATACAGACCAGGCAGATGTATGGTCCCCAGGTGCAGGGGAGCTGGTTGGCACGCATGCTTAGCGGGCGTCCCTGCGGAGACAACACGATCTTGATGGCAGGATACGTGCAGCTCAGCTCATCCTTGAGTCCAGCCTTTATAGAGCCCCTGAGTCCTGGCATGTATGGCCAGTACGTGCCAGGAGGCAGGGGCTCAAGGCGGCAACCCTGCCCAGCAGTTTTAGTCTCTGGTCTTTCTGCAGCTGCGTGCCCCCCAATACGGGGGTCGTGTGCCCCCCTACCCCACTAGGCCTTCCTCCTCTTCAGCTGCTGCATCTTTGGCTATGAACTCTACTGTCCTGTTCAAGGACATTACGGTCTTGACAGCTCTCCTCTGATAAGAAAAGCTAGTCCCTCGGATAGAGGAACAGAAACTCCGTTGGCAGTTCTCACAGCTCTCCTCTGATAAGAAGAACAGAAACTTTCCTTGGCAGCTCTGTACCCATCCTGTTAGCTCCCACATCAGGCTTGCATGAATCACCTCATTGGCGACCAGTGATCAAAGTATTATCGCAGCTCTCCTCTGATAAGTGGAACAGAAACTTCCTTTGGCAGCTCTGTACCCATCCTGTTAGCTCCCACAGCAGGCCTGCATGAATCACCCTATTGGCGACCATTGATCAAAGTATTATTGAACCACCTTTACATATCTTTACTTCACAAATTTAGTTCTGATTAGTAGTAAGTGGAAAATAAAAAGAGAGAAAAATCACAGAATCACAGAATGGTAGGGGTTGGAAGGGAGTGCTGAAACTATCAAGTCCAACCCCCCTGCCAAAGCAGGATCACCTAGGGCAGGCCCCAAAGGGACGAGGCCAGGCAGGTTTTGAAAGTCTCTAGAACAGATACCACAACGTCCCTGGGCAGCCTGTTCCAGGGCTCCATCACCCTCAAATAAAGAATTTTTTCCTCATGTTAGTGGAACTTCCTATGTTCCAGTTTGTGCCCATTGCCCCTTGTCCTATCAGTGGGCACCACTGAAAAGAGCCTGGCCCCATCTTCTTTACCTTTCAGATATTTATAAACATTAATAAGATCATCTCTCAGTCTTTGCTCCCCCAGGCTAAAGAGCCCCAAGTGTCTCAGCTTTTCCACATAAGAGAGATGAGAGAGATGTTCCAGTCCATTAATCATCCTTGTAGTTGGGCTCTCCCTAATATTTTGCTGTCTCTCTTGAACTGGCACTTTTGTGAACTTTGTTATTTTTGTGAAAAAAGTTTGGTGATCTCATTCATATTCTGCTGGATTTCTATCAAGAGTAGAAAATCCAGCATTACCATTACACACATAAAGAAACAAATACCTTTCAGTAGCATATCACACAGTTGCTTAATAACGTGTGAGCAAGAAAAAAACTAGGGAACAAAATATTCATCCACTGGTCTGTGCTCAGTTTACTATTAACTAAAATTGGGATAGATTATGACAGAAACTTAAAAAAATTATGTTTCACTTTATCACACATGGAACAAAGGAAAGCACATACTTTTTTTTTTGTGAAGAAGCAATATGACTTGTTTGTTTGTTTGTGTTTTTTATTATTAAAATGAGAAATTCTTTACAAGAGGGGCATATTTTGCTGAGAGATATTATTACTCTAAACTTTTTCTTACTAATATTTAAGCCTCTAAAATACCTGCTATAATTTCAGAAACAATGACCACATTACAGGTTTTTTATCTGAACCATTTCCATGTGGATTTAACTTTCAAGTTACATTTGAAAAATCCAAGCATAACATGCAGTCTAGCCATTCTATTTAGGAAATATTTAGCTACAGGCAGTTCTTGAAACAAAGTGTTAGCCACTTTTCCCAGCTTGAGAATCTGATTTTTTAAATCCTAAGTTAAAGAAACTAATGAAGACAAAAAGTATGGTACTGTGATGAAACAGGTCTTATGGTTTGTTAAAGGGCATTATTGCTTCAGTTCAGGAAACACTGAGCAATAATTCTAGTATTCCAGATATGCTATTCAATGTGTAATCAATTCTTAATTAGACCATAACTATCTCAGTGGATGATTCAACAGGCCTTGAGGGCTGAGGAAGGAGGCACGTTTAAAATACCAGTCACTGTATGTCTCATCTCAGTGAGGAAGAATTACTCCTAACTTAGAAGCTGAAAAAGTAAAGCACAGTCTGAAAATTATTTGAATATGAATTTAAGCATGAATTGTACACAATCAAGATGTACTTTAGTCTTTTTTAATGGCCTGAAATCTACCTGCACTGGTACTCACAATAACCCTGAACATTCTTTCAGCTTAAAACCTTCTGGCTTCAGCTACACCAAATGGCTTTTCAAGAGTTTTAGGAATTATTACATAAGTCTTGGCACTGGAGTTCCCCTTGATTCTTCGAAATATGCAACACACACAATAGTGTAATAGCTGTAAATTTGCATTTCAACCATTTAAATGCTAACCAAACTGTACCACTTTCATTTTTGATGCTTTTTTATCATTTTAGCAGAGTGGAGAATTAATTTGATACTAATAAAGAATTTCCTATAGTGACAAAGTTTATTATCCATTCAATTAGTTTCAGCTTCAATTTATGAGACTGTCTTTCTAATCCACAGATAATGTGTTTGAATCTCCTCTCTCAGACACTTGAGAATGGAAAGGCCCTACGAAAGCTTCAGAAGAGAAAGACTGGAATCCATTTTAATTCAACCACAACAAAGTAGCATAGAGATACCTGACTAAGTTTTGTGATAAATCACTAAACAAACATTCAGAGTTTTTAGCCTGATTTACATCCTAATTATCCATACTGGTGTCATCTTTTAGGATCAACTCAAGCTGACTCTGGGAAGAGGACTGTTACATTTACTATTTATGACCCTTTTGGTTTTGTAAATTACATCTGATGGTGTTTCAAGGTTAGTCCTGTCCATCTCACTAATTCTTATAGGGTGATTTGCCACTGTCCAAAATACATATTTTTTTTCTAACCTTATTTATGTTTTATAACTTGTGTCTACACTTTTTTTTTTTACCTAGAGATATACAGATTACAGTATAGATGTCTCCAGACCGGGTACAGATGTAACAGTACTTCAGTTTCCTAAATATTAAGTATACCAGCGATAAAAATAATTGACTTTTTCAGAATTGCTTAATTTCTTAACTTTCAAACACAGGACACACTGTCTAAAACAAACTCTATTTGAGTCATTTATAAGTATTTATGATGCTGTATCATTTTCTCTCACTATTGTAACACTTTATTCCAAACATCTACCTCATTTTCAAGCACTTTATTTCAAACACTAGACTTAGTCTGTTCTCATCTGTTTGTTAGTACACACTTGAGCCTTCAGCATGCACACACGCTATCTCTCTCACTTTCTCTAAGCACCTATAAATCTTTTTAAGAATATCACACATTCTTTTTCTATATCATAAATCATTATCAATATGACCCTAGGCTGGCATTATACTTTCATTGTTAAAGACCTGTGCAGTATCCTAATACACACAGTTTATTCTTAGCTGAATGCACATGAGGACTATTCAATTCAGTAAAAGCTGTCTGTAAAACAGACAAGGTAAAATGTTTAACTTTGGTCTATGTTCCCGCATCTTTTAGCTACTCAAACAAATATATTTCATAACAATTAAAATAACTATTAAAATTATTAACTGATTCCTAAAGAAACCCTCAAAACTCCCTTTGTTTTCATCCTGTATTCAGTGAATACCTCTCGGTCTGTGGACTAGTAGTCAGGTGTCTGCACAAGGCAAATAAAAATGAGGCAATTGCCAGAGCAGCTGACAGCTAATTTTGTTTTGCAGGGGTCTTCATTTTCACTGGAAAATTTTAGAGTCAGAAATTGAAAATGGTTAAAAAAAAAATCACTGAAATGGAGAGTTGATAATTTCATACAGAGGACACATATAATATTTGAAGGTAATTCACCAAATCCAGTATCATCCAATTAGCTGATGAAAGAGAATTATGTTGTATGTTGCATGGACAAATTCCCAGCTCTAAATTTAAGGGCTCTGACATCTAAAAGACTTTGGTATCTTTCTTAGAAGGTCATAGTACAAATTATTTTAAGGTCAAGCAGTAGGAGAATGAGGCAGTGGAAGGAAATTTCTTGATTTTTCTAGCTATCATCTCCTTATCCTTCATTACAGTTAGGAGGAGTAAGGCAAAACAGACAGAAGAGCCTACAAGGTTAACAGACAGTACTGATGGGCAACACAAGCAAAGCACAGAAAATGGGTGATATCTTTTGCTGCTTTTGCCATTGATTTCTGTAATTAATTAAGAAGCATGCTTAAATATGCTATAATTTTGTGCTTTTAGTTCTGTCTTTTCCCACTTGGTATTCTTCCCATTTTTTTTTATCCTTAAGATCAAGCATACAAAAACCTCACCTCATTTCTTTAGTTGTCATCATCACTCACTTTTCTGTAATCTCTGGGGATCACTATTTGATTCCATTATGCACAGCTGATAAAGTCTTACTACTGCAAGTTAAATGAGTATTATTCTACTGAATTTTGACTCAAAATATCAGGTTCTTATGCACAGTGACTTTGCAGAAGCCTTACTGGCAAACAGAGAGATATCTCCCATTTAAATTTATTCTGTGGTTGAGTGTTCTTACATCAAAGAGACACTTACCACACTTCATTTAAATACACTTTGTAGGACAGGAAATTTATTTCATAATAGGTGCAACCTTAATGCTACAGAAAAGGTTTGTCTTTTCCTTTGTAACCAATCAAATTTCTTTTCCCTTCTCAATCAACATCTTATTTCCACCCACACAGCTGTCACATTAAACTCTACTTTGTGAATTCAAATTAACAAAATGATTTTTACTCAGGTCCATGTGTTTCATCAGCATCAAAGTCAACTAAATTTAATAGTAAAATTTAATAGAAAAATGATCAGGTTATTAGGAACTGCTAATTCCAATAGTAATGGTTTAGATTTATCTCCTGTACAATAAATAATTTGCTTAATAACTGAAACTTTTTTGATAATGAAAATATTTACTGTAACTTTTAAAGTTACTCTGTATAATAAAGATTCACTGTTACTGTAAAAAGAAAATAAATATGACACATTACATTCAAATCAGTTTTATTTCTCCAGGGAATGATATAAAAACTTGATGAAAATGGACATTCATTAGAAGTACTGACTGGTGTCTACCAAAGGGAGAAATGAAAGAATTTAAGAAATCTTTCAACTTCAACACAGCCTATTCAACCTTACTATTCCTTATCACTATAAAGCTCCAAACGGAAGGAAAAAAAACCCAAAAATATTATTTCCCATGACATTAAATTCACACAACACAGTTATCGTGCAAATTATAGGCAGGCTAAAGAAACATACTAAAGGACCAACTTCTGCATACTACATTAACACTGAAAATTCATTGTTACAAAATGTTGTGCCATAACTAATTCAAAAAAAGGATTAAAAAGCAGTAAGAATGCATTAAGTGGTGGCTGGGAGCATATAACAGTTTGTATCACTAAATCTTTGATTATGATTAGATGTTTTGTCTTGCACAGTGCTTCACTAGCTATCTTAACAGTCACTGCTGCACTTATACACATGGATGTATACACATGGATGTAAATTGAGGTGATAATTTAAAAACATGCTAAACTTTATTGTTAAATCATAATGTGTTTAGATATTGTGCTCTTTTTCTGTATATAGCCAAAAATTTTACCAGGATCACTCATGTGAACAAAGTTATTAATCTGTGTAAATTATGCAGTCCTAGGGTCCTCAGAGCTATTCAAACTCTTCAGAAGCAAAATCCTTGCATTACAGGCTGCACAATGTCTAGTATGTTGATAGCTCCACATAAGTTACCGGTCTTATATACAAGAGCACAAACACCATCATATTCGACCATATTCTTTCACTGTTCTCTGATAGGGTGCTCACCCACAAGGACTTTTACTAACTCAGGTACAGTTTTGGATGTCATCTCTATGTATTTCCTCTGCAGCTGAGATAACAGCCTCCTTCCTGAGTGCCACCTGACTGACTGAGCAGGCAACAGTGTATGTGCAGCAAAGCTTATCAACTCTGGATTCTCAGCTTGAACATGAGCAACCATGTGCTTTGTACTGCAATCCTACTAAAGGGAAAATTCTATTGGGAGGCCAACACAACTCTGAATTTGGATATATTACAGTTTAGCAGGATGAGACCTCTGTGTTGGCAGGGTGGACCTAAACCACTGTGGACTAAAATGCTCCTGGAAGAAGAACAAAGGGAATGATGCTATGCTGTGCTAGAGTTTGACTGGAATTGCCTCTCTAGTCAGCCAGCCCATTGTCTCCACATACTTTGGACCACACAACCATTTCACCTCAAACAATGCAGTCTAGAACTACCTTAGGCAACTGAGTCTCAAAGATCTATAAAACCTCATTTTGTAAAGTAAAAAATATATTAGAAATACAGGGGCTACTTCTTACATGAATGACTGTTTTTCAGTTTTTAAAACCCTACTCAAATTTTTATTCATTATTCTGTAGCTTGGAATACAAAAAGGTCTTTGTCAAAATGCAGTGGTTTCTTTCTTTAATTTCTAAAAGGAATATTAACCCAAGGTATAATATACTATAGACACATGTAAGGAGCCTCAAAATTAATCAGAACTTGGTTTGGAACTCTGGAAACAAAATAATGCCTCCTTGTTATGAGGTGCCTCCTTAGTGTGTGTCCTTTTTATGTCTTCAGAGAGTTTTAAATCTAACACATTTCAGCTCATCTGATCAGCTGCTAAATGCAACACCAGTATTTTGGCTGTCAGAAAACATATCATAGAAATAAAAATATAAATTATACTGACTTCCACTGTGTTATACGAAGATGTAGTAACCACTTGTTAGGACCAAAACTACTTGTTTAAAATATCATGAAAATTTTGGGCATACACCTAATATGTAATCAGTAACATCATATAGATTTTACTAAATTTAATTTTGCTTTATAATATAACTGAAAGAATATCTGACATCTTCGCAAGTCCTCTTACCCATGTCCTAATTACACAGCTACAGATCTGGAAAAAACAGATCTTTATATGAAAGTCATCTAGAAGACTGTGTAGAATCGTTATCTAAAAGTATGTATAGAAATGCAATGAAAATGCATATTTTCTCATTAGAGATATTAAAAATTCACTTTATAGAGAAATACAACATTGCATTTCAACATCTATCAAGAAGTGACAACCTTTTTCTTGTTCTTACTACTATAAAGTGAACAGAAGCAATGAAATAAAGTATGTACATTACCAGCATAGTAAAGTCTTAGTTTAAAATTCAGTGCATCTTTTAAACTTTTAACATATATAGTGAATATGCTACTGTTTATCAATCTGGCATAATTTTTTTCTAATTCCCACATTTTCTATCAACATTTCCTGAATAAACAAATGAAGAAGCAACAAAGCAGATAATAATTACTACCAACATTGAAAGGACAGAGAAATATTAATGAATAACTGTTAAAATCTGTCAGGATTTCATGTCACTTGTGAAATTTGTGTGTGACCACAAACTCAGCTCAAGAGTACTGAGCCATGAAATAAAACCTTAGAGAATTCTTTTTGCAAGTGGCAATGAACAACCTCACTGAAAGGATTCTTTCAGCCAGCTGCTTTAATGTAGTTAGCCAACTTCACAGTTTAAAGACAGTCTCTGCCAACAGAAAGTATCACTTGCATGCCCAAGTCAAACAAAATATGGCACCAACAAAAGCTTTGCTTATTTTTAATCTCATTTGGTTTTTGGGTTCACTTTTTCCATTCTCAAGCAGCCAACGGGATTTGTTTTAGGTAACAGATCTGTTAAAAATGGTGGCAGTCCACACACATGTACAAAAAAACCATTAAAAAATAAAATGTGGCTATACAAAAGAAAGCATAAAGATGATACTATATGAGAGGCATACTGTCTGTTACACAAGAAATGTTTTAGCTGAAATATAACAGCTGTCTCTGTGTACTTAAAAAAAAAGTAGCAATTAAATTAATAATCACTGAATTTTGACTTAGCAGTTTTCAGGTAAGGCTATTTGTCTTTAGCTCTCCTGTCCCATGAAAAGGACCCCAAATTTAGAAATAATAAGCAAATAAATGTGCTTCCAGAACTTGAACTTTAACACAGCTTTAATTAGGGTATGATATAAAACCTGGGGAACTGACAGAAGCACAGAATGGTTGAGACTGGGAGAAACCTCTAATCATCTAAACATCTGATCCAACCCCTCTGCGCAAGCAACCTGCTAGAGCAAGTTGCCCAGAACTGTGTCCAGTCAGGTTTTGAGTATCTTCACAGATAGACACTCTACAGCCCCTCTGGGCAACCTGTTCCAGAGTTTGACCATCCTCACAGTAAGATACATCTTGTTGTCAGACTGAATTTCCTGTTTTTCAATTTGGGCCCATTGTCTCTTGTCCTGTCAGAGGGCAGGTTAAACATTTCCAGCTCTTTGAACCTTTCTTAATATAAGAGATGCTCTAGTCTCTTACTCATTTTTGCGGCCCCCCGCTGTCTTGCTCAAGTAAGTTGGCATCTTTCCTGTACTGGGGGGTGGCCTAACTAGATACAGTATTAAACAGGAAATACTGCATTTAGTCTGCAAAATATGTTCGTAACTTAAAAATTAAATGCACAATGGCTATTTATAGAGCATATAGGGTTTCACAGGTAGGAAAATTGTTACCGGGTAAATGAATGTAATGAAGCGAGAAGATAGAATAATGATGTTCTCCATGTACAGTAAATGCCAAAGATGAAGGTAGATGGGGAAGCCAGAGGAATGGCAAGATCTAAGCCAACATAACCTCAAGGAGAGAAAAAGGGAGTAGCTATGATCATCAAACTCTAAAATCTGGCCATTATTTCAAACTGGAAAACAATTTTCTTCCTCTTGTTCTCCTTAGAGGAACGTATTTTTGATGGAATGATTGTATTTTAACAGTGGTTAACCTTGATTGCAGGTTTCATTTAATGAACAAAGCTGATTAGAAGCAGGGTTTAAATAAACTAGAGTATATGAGGTTTTTTTACAGATTATTAAGACATATTCACAAAAAACCTCATTTAACTTGCTCTGACTCAATAAGAATGAAAGAGTGAAAGTAGTTCTTACAGTTGTTCTGTAGGACGATGATACCTGAACAAATATGACTGGATTATTTGTTTCAAGAAGAATTAGTAAACTGTTTAGATTAGGTGGGTAAAAAAACCAAACAACAACCTTTGCCCAAAAGACTACTGAACTAATCTTCATGCATGAATAATACATTTCAGTATACTCTCCTTGTCACTTAAAAGAAATAAAATAAATTTTAATATAAACTTTTAAACTTCTATAATAACTAGTGAAAAAGAAAAGAAAATTAGCTTCTGCTACTAAAAAAAATAACAGTGAAAGAAAAAATATTAAGAGTAGCAACCAGGCAAAAGACTAACAAAGGTGAGAACAAGGTACATATCAGCAGAAACCTATGTCAGCATTACTGTGCAATAAATAGCAACAGCACTGAATATTTATTTAAACATATAGTAAGCAAGCCAAAATACAATACCTGGTTGGAAGTTCAATGATTTACACTGTCAGGGCAATTTCATTTAATAGCAAAGCATGCCTCAGCTTACTTTTTTTCTATTCATCACCAGTTTGAAGGATACTCAGCAGAAGAATAATATGAGATTCTGCAACAAACTGAGCCTGACTGCTTCCATGTATGTAACTCTGTAAAATAAAAATGAAAAACAATCCTTTTTACAATGAAGCAATCCATTGAAAATGGAACAACTGCATATGTGAGAATCAAAGTATAACCTGTTTTGCAGAAAAATACAGGCAGCAAGAGCTGCAAGTGAACAGCACAGTTTATGCATATAAGTTTAGTAAAAAAGAGCATTAAAGCCAGCATTATTTAGGCAAAGCACATATATACAATGTACATAATGTTTCATGCACAAGTGTATTATGCTGGACTATTTTTCACACTGCTGCTAGTGTGGAATAAAGACCATGCATTTATTTGCTTGAGAGATAGAATTTATGAGAAGAGAGGTGATGAAATCAAGGACAAGCCCCAGCATGGTTTTGACAAAAATTAAAACTGAACCTTGCCTTTAAAAAAAATCAGTCTATTTTAGTCCTACTCAGATTGAGTGAAGTTTATTCAAACAAAGTTTCTTTCATCTTTCTCCATGAAGGTACAATTGTGTCCATAGAAAAATCCTAATTTATAAAATACCTTGTTTATATGAAATAGTAAATGCAATCACAGATGTTAATACTAAATGCAAACCTAACAGAGTCTACTTTTTTCCCAAAAATAGTTATTGTTAATGGGCTTATCTCGTATGTTTATTATTGACAACATATAAAGTAATATTCAGAAGTTGTTAGAGTTTATTGTTAACTAGCTATGATAGTAAAAATGGAAGCAAAAATTTGAAGGACTGCAAACATGCAAAAAATGAAGGAGATTCTTTCTTCCTCTACTACATCAATTACAGACATTGAGTATAGCTTTCACAGTATTCTATGCAAAATTAAATATATCTGTGTTCTCAAAGTATTATTTTTATGTATTCTTCTAAGGCATGGATGCAATTTTCACTCCAATTACATAGAAAAATTCTTATGGATTCAGGGTTTTGTTAGTTTATTTTTTATCATATATGCTTTGTTTTGATTCACTTTACTCTGAATAATTCTGCCTGAATAGCATCCTTGTCAAGATTCAGAATAATTCAGATTTTAACTACTCTGAGGCTTTAGCATACAAGAATGCCTTCATCCGCAAGGTTAAATTCTGGTTGATGTACTGTCAAATCATGCAATTCATAAGATATGATAAAAGCTTTTACTCAATGGATGGTTATCTACTGTTTTCAAAATTAAATTGTATCATCCTCATTGAAATAACCAACTCAAAGCTAAGCCAAGCAAGAACTTCACATATCTAAAGACTCCATCTCTTAAAGAAGACATCTGGTTTTCTTTAAGATGAAAATCATTGATCTCAGAAGAATATCTTACTGCAATATGATATGACAAGAAGCCAATCTGTATTTCTTGATTTTTTGCAGGGTTACTTATAAATCTTGCTCAGGCTATATACACAACATATATAAAATGAAGGAAAAAAATAGGAATATTTCACATTAACAAAAATTAATTACAAAGTTAAAACTCTTAATAGAATGAGTCCTCTGACTCAGTTATGACCAAAGCCTTGCAAATAGTGACCCTCTACCATTATTTTTCATGCAGCTAAAGCAATATAAATAAAAAATACATAGGCATACATAACCCTTTACACGTTCTGGCTTCAGGTGTGCCTAACAAATGGTAAACATCAATTTCTTCTTGCAATCATAGCATCAAATTACAATCTAAAGCTTACACTGATCATAATGTGTACTGTATCTGCTAAAACAATGTGAACTGAAATAAAAAATGAGCTTTTCAAAAGAAAAGCAGAAGAGGCTTTAGTAGCACTATTTAGTTATTAAACACCTATATGCATTCATATATAATCACTACTACTCCTTCTCTACACACATGCTAGATTGTATAAGATTGAACATTGAGAACTAAAAAAATACACTCAGTTGAAAAGACAACATTATTATCACCAATTAATAAAACTGGCTGTCACATGATTCCTAAGTCTATAATTATGTTCTGTATTTGTAAAACATTTAGATAAGTTATTTTTACTGATATGCTTTATACTTCGTTAGGATAAATTACTTTCCTCTTTATGTTAGAAATTTAATCCACACTGGAGGAACAGAATGTACATAAACACGTACACATGCAAGAGACTAAATAGAGAAGTAATTTCTTTCCTCAAAGTAGTTCACTGAAATTAAATTATTTAGCTTTCATCCTAATAAGGATGAAGAGTCTCACCTCTAAAAAAAGTAAGTTTTATGCTACTGCTTCTGATAACATAAATCTGTCCCACACTGGGAAGGAATCACATTTTAGGTGCTAGTCTTCATCTTCCTGTATAGTATCTTTACTTGAAAATATCAGTCAAGTTTGTGAGACTTCTGGTTTATCAAATAACTACAGAGATTTTTGCTAATGAAACAGGTCAGTTTCATAACTGACTGCAAAACTCATATATTAATGAAGTTTTTAAAAATGCCAGCAAATGTGCTCTCAACTCTGAAAATTAATTTCAGAGTTTTCATTATTTTTTCATTATTCACACTTGAAAAATTAACTGAAAATTTGTCTCTCAGTCTGAGGATTATCAGAGTTCACAACAGGTAAACCCAATTTGGTAGAGAAGAAGTCAGGAAAGTAAAAGATTGTTCCAGTGATGAAAAATAACTAAAATAATTTGTATTCAACAACATAATGTGAATCACCTGAACTTACAACAGTACCTCCCTCCATTTCTAATGAGGAATAGGTCTTAACTACTTCATAAAGGAATTACATAGTGTGGTTTTTCCACAATAAGCTGTCAGACTTGTTTGAAAGAACAGACAAAAATCAGAGTAGAGTTTTTCTGAAGACAGGACACCAGCAGTTAATGTTAAAATCATGCCAAACACTTTTTCTTGAAGGAACAATGCTTAGAACTGTGCATCATTTGTCCTTGTTCCTTTCCCTACAGGCATATGACAACACCGAGGCCAAAGTATAGATTATATTGAATTCATACATACTTATGCAAAAGTACCCCTACACACCAGTTTTATATACTGCAATGGACACTGACTCATCAAATTTTGAAATTCATGGCCATCTGTGGCTCATACCTAAAATAGAATAAATTTAAGGACAAATTTTTTAAGCCGTTTTAACAGATCAGCTTTTTAGGAGTTTTCAACCAGTTTCCTCCACCCTTTTTGTGGTTCCTCAGTAGTTTTTATTTGTGTACAGTTCTTGAAATTATATCCATATAACCAAAATAAAGGATCTGATCACATGTGAGGTTTCTTTATTTTCATACTTCTCTCCAAAAGAAGGTTGTTGAATGACCTACATGCAAAGTGCATATTCTCATGAAACTTTATTTGAGGCTACAAGCTGTCAAAGAACTGAGAAGATACTTGATTTTGCTATCTTTTCTGCTTTTTGCCACTTAATAGTTGGAAGCTCTGTGAAGACTGTCTGCAAATGCTCTAGGCAAATGCTTTAAATAAATTAATGAATAAACTCAGTATTTCCTTTTTTATTTTAGAGGCATCAAGAGGAAGGACCACATAAGCCACAAAGCTAAAGTCTGTCAGAAAAGATGCAACCATTGTTTGAGCAGAAGATCCATAGAGCCACACCATTCATGCAGCCACACAATTGATGCAAGAACAAATGCCACTCTGGTAGGACTAATAGGGGAACCCAAGAATGAGTGACTTGACACTTTAAACCAGGTTGTTTTCCAATTTTAACATTCTCCTAGCTCAGGTCTGATTCCATAGAATTAACTTGAATTGCTGAGATAAGCATGTATCCAAATCAGGTCATTTCCTTTAGCAGTGACAAACCATTGTTCAATGCATGCGGCACATTTCTACAAAGCTGTGTTAAATATTTATCTACTATTCATAAACTCATTAAATATTTAGTGTTATTGAACTGCAGATGGTACATATATATAAAATCTCACTAGGATAGTCAAGGAAAACAACAATATATTTTAAATTTCCTTAAATACAGCATATGCTTGTGATTTCCCTTCAAGAGCGATAATTGCCATAGTTCAGTAAAATACTTGAGTAAAGTATAATCTGTGCTCTTTTCTTCCTTTCTGAATGTAAATAAAACAGAAAAAAGTAATTGGAAATAAGGCCTCTGTAAACCATATGTTAATTCTTAAGGCAATATGATTAACTTGTGGAGTACCAAAGATGAAAACTGAAACATGATTTCAAGTGCTTCAATATTTCTTCCAAAAATAAACATCATGATGTTTATTTTTTAAGAGTATGTGAATGACAGATGCTGGAGTGGAGGGACTGGATTAAACTGAGTTTATTTAGCAATAGCATACCTTACAAAGCCATTTCATGAAGTATTATCATTTTGGATAACTAAGAAAGAACTTGTCCTGTGTGTGTAAGACATGATACACATCTAATAAAGTGCATTGGAAACCAATCAAAAGCAGACAATTCTGATAATAATTATCTTTCTTAATTTGGATTGCACCTGAAGAAACCTCTACATTGAGACTACCTCCTGGAGGAGACAATAGTACAAATTCAAGCTAATATATGTGGAAAGTGGTGGAGCAACATACTATTTAACTGCCCCCAAAGAGAAAGAGTTAAGAACTCCATACCAATCAGATAAACACTAATAATTTGTCTTCCTTTACTACATTAACATTCAGGATGAAATTCATCAGAGAGAGGAACATTACAGAAGCTAATGGATTACTTAATTATGGTGAAGCCTTCAGAATGGTCTATTTCAATTAAAGTCCATCAATTTTGTCAAGAACATATATTAGCTATAAGAATTTGTTCATTTAATTTAGAAAGGGGGGAGGGGGGAAAAGAACCACGTACCATTCTTTATCACATCAGAGTTTTATTTCAAATTAATGTCCAGGAATAGTATGACTTTTATTAGTGTTTAAATGTGTAAAAAGATTTCAGACTCTTGACTCTTTTACACTTGTTTAAATATGTTTTCCAAAAATCAGCACAGTTTCATATATCTTCACTTGCAGCAATGCTCTTCAAATACACATTCAATTACTACATAGCAGTATCTGTTCAGTTCATACAAGCAGATCAGAGTTTTAACTTGCTTAACAACCCAATAGGAGACTTGATATGAAGTTGTTATCCTAGGCAGGCTGTGAAAATCTGAAAATAGAAATCTAATGTAATTCTATGCTTTCTTTCCATCATAGAAGATAATAATACATGCTGGGGTTAGTATATGTACAGCAGTCTATTTTTCCTGTAGCAGACAGCCCTCAAAAGCCCCTATCATGACCACTGATGTGGAACACATGAGATTATGCTGTTTCGGGCCTAAATCGTTCATATGTGTGAGAATAGCTACTAACTTAGAACATCTGTTAGCATATGGATAGATTTCCCAAAATAATTTTAAACCTTTTAGAAAGGGGATGTAATGTGGGTATGAGTTTATTATGAAGAACTTAACACTATACCCAAGTAATTTATATTTACATATAATATATATAATTCTTATCATAAATGATGTAACATTTCAAAAATCAAAGAAATACTAGATCATTTACTAAGTAACTCAGAAACCTCTGACTATTCTAATTACATATTAATTTCCAACAGTTAGGATAGTGTGCAACTGTTTAATAGGGAAACTTCTTTTATTGTAGATATTCTTTTGTAGATAAACAGTTATAAAATAGCATATCTGCAAATGATGCTTAACTGCTTCAAAACTTAACAACATAAAATAAATCTAAAGTCACTCCCTGATAAACAATATGAATGAATTTGTGTTTCTGGCAAAATAAATACTATATGACTACAGCAAGAAATGTGCAGCCAGCTACTGGAGCCAGGATTTTTTTCAGGGGTCTTCATTTTATTTAACAATGAAAAAGGGACACTTCAGTTTAGCACTAACCTACATGAAATAAACACTTTTTTAAAAAAATATTTATTACCTAGGTATTTACACCTGTCTCAGCATCCATGGTGTAGCAGTTAGCACAGCTGTTCAGACTCCTACTTACTAAACATGAACATAAAACATATCAGCCACTTTTCATGGGAGAGTTTAATAGCTAATGGGTACATTTACCCTATTTAAGAGATAACAGAGATAACTGATGTTGAATTAATTTTTTTTTTTAAATTATACAATAGAGATACACATGACAATCTCATACAGACTCTTTGATTCACTTGTGTATTAATTCAATGAACATGAGTTACATCATCTACAAGCTCACTGCTGCCTTCACCGTTGCCCCAAACCAAAGCAGAGTCCAGAAATAGCTGCCAGGTTTCACAGAACTGGATGGCTGAAACAGGCTGTGCTGGCTGCCTTTCATAAAGCCCATCTGGCACCAAGCACAGAGTATGATCCAGGTTCCCAGCCCTAAAGCAAAAGTAGAGAAATGCTGCCTACTTTTGCAGGCTGGTTGCCTGTACTGTAGTTGGAATAATTTAAAACAGTATACAAATCCTATCTTATGCTGCTGCTTTGGCTGTCCCTAGGCAGCTTTTACAGCTGTACTGCATTATTTAGGGTGTCTAGAAGTGCTGTCAAAGGAATTAGTTAGTAGAGGTGCTCTTACAAATCCAGAAACTGCAAAGACTCTGCTCAGCTATACAGAGGCTTTGATACAACCAGATGAATAAGAATTTGTTGAGGGACTCCTCACACATTTATTAATTACAAAATAATAGGAAGATACAGCAATCCTTCAATGGTTACCTTATGAATTTCAGAAAAAAAAAATAAAAATCACAGAATGTCAGGGATTGTTCAATCCCCTAGATTGAACAGAATTTAACCTCTCATTAGGAAGAAAATGTTGCTTATAGCACTTAATTTCAAAGTTACCTAATAGATTGGTATGCAACAAATGTCTTCCCCCTGAATGGGCATTATAACACACAGTGCCCACGTGAGAGACTTTAACTGAGATGGTTAAGATTTCCAGGATCTCCAAGACAGCATTCTAATGGTTTGGAGAAGTTTACACAACACAGCTTAGCCTATCTGCCTTAGGAAATTCTTGCAACTGTGATGCTTCACTTAACAACATGACTACTTTTTAATCAACTTAAGAATGATGGCAAAAATTTCAGAGAAAACTGACATACTACATATTTCATTACAGCCAGGCAACCAAATCAGTGATTTTAATGAAAGCTGCAATTAAAGTTCAACTGTTAACAGTTGTTTTGGAATATAGACTGATTGCTTAACACATGGAAGCCAAACTATGATACTACTTCTAATTTGGAAAAAAAAAAACCAGATTGATATCTTTCAGAAGATAAATCCCTTAAAAACACAAACACATTTTTAATAAGGACTGTTTTCTGAACTCTAAAATATTCCTGTACTTTTTGCCCTGATTCTGATGCTAAGCACAACATGGGATAGATCTTGTTGGTCATTTAGCTCCTTTTTTTCCCTTTTCTTTTCTTCGTTACAGAATTATTAGCCACAGGTGAAATATTCACCTAGATGTTGCCATATACCTATAGTTACTATATGTATATATACTATAGTATGGGCATCACTGATAACACAAGTCCCAATAATCAGATAAGACTGTGCTTAAAAATAGCTTTGCTATTCCCCTTGGTTGTAGGGTGGGAATTATTCCCTACTCCATCCCCTCAATCCTTTTGTCTTGTGGAAGTGGGACGAAAAGACTGGTCATGACACAACACATAACCAGCTACTGTACAGTAGACTCAAAGGAAGATTTCCTTACAGATTAGAGAGCTAATTTTGTTGCCATTACTGAAATTATGTTTTAGAATCTAAGGCTAGTGAAGTGTCATGGGATTGTAAATATGCAGAAAATACGTGTAAGTTTAAGGGTGTTTTTTTTGTTGTTGTTTTGTTTTGGGTTTTTTTGCTTTGGTTTTGTGGTGGTTTGTGGTTGTTTTTTTTTTTTGTTTGTTTTGTTTTGGTTGTTGGGTTTTTTTGTTTGGTTTTTTGGGGGGGGGTTGTGTGTGTGTGTGGTTTTTTTTTTTTTTGTTTGTTTGTTTGTTTGTTTGTTTTTTTTGGGTTTTCCGCACCCCGGTCTGCAGTAGCATTTTTTTTTGACA
>JANHGN010017281.1:7499-44011 GCA_024605025.1 Megaceryle maxima
TTAGAATAAATAATAGCGACTTCTCACAGTTATAATCTGCACTAGAAAAACCCTAAGACCATGTGAAATAATATTTTCCCCAGAACATACTCTTCACCTGCCAAAAGTCTATTCTTAGGGGATTTCTGGGGTCAGATTTTTTATATTTCTCTTTGTACTTATTAAAGATTTCATGGATTTTTCTTCCATTGTCTAATAAGAGTACTGTAGTTTAGCTATGTATTTTGTTGATTCTTAAATATGCTGGTTAATAATTTTTTTATAAAACTTTATAAATCTTTTCTTCATAAAGTTACCTCTGTTCAATATTCCCCTGCAATCTTTTGTCTGCCAAGCTGTAATGGTCATATTTTTATATTTTTTCTTACATAAAAATGGATATTTTAAATGTCTCCTACAACAAGAACAATTCCATTCTGGATGTGATGCTCTCTAAAGAAAGCATAAACAGCTAGCATAGACATGTTGCAGAGGAAACTGATTGAAAATGTAAATACAGAAAAAAATGTTTATTTTGGGGTTTTTTTAAAGAGTACTTTGAAAGCTGAAATATTTTCTAATTTTCATGTCTGAATTGAATGTCATTTAAAAGTTTCCCTTTGAATGATTTTTCAAATATAATATGTTGTTGTTAACTCTGTTTACTTTTATTTCAAAATAAGGAACTATTAATGCATTTTCCATTTGTTTTGCAAGCCTCAGAAATCTGACTCTGTGAGTCAGGGAGATAATTGACAGTACTTCAAATTCAAGAACCTAATGTAGCACAAAATTGAAAACAATATTGATAAAAACAGAGAAAACCAAATAGTTACAGTGAAGACAAAAGTGTAAGCAGACAATGTAATTTCTGCTCTAATTAGTGTATTATTTCTACTTAGTTAAAAATAAATGCTTAATCTATTTTTAGAATTAAATGAAAATTCTGTGATGAGACATGAAAGGTCTTGGCTGTTTTAAAAAGTATGCATGTGTAATAAATAGGGTTATTATCAGATAAAAGGCTTGCTAGGGTTTCTAAAACTTCTAAATGAGCCAAGTAAGAAATCTGAATGGTCTTGCATCAGTGTGTAGTCTCCAATTAAAATGAGGAGGTTGTGATACAGCTTAAAGAAACATACATTTTTTTACTTTGTTTTAAATGTAAGATCTTGAATTGGTCATTATCCAATGAGTAAAAAGCATGCTTCTGAAAATTCATGGGCTGAAAATAAAATAAAAGGGAGTCCTCTCCAGTAACATATTAAGTGATATTGTTGGATATTCTTTGACACCTTTTAACTGTGACACGTCAGAAGTGCCACTTTACAAACAGTGAGTAAGGTGATCCATGCTGCTCTTCTGTATCTGCTTCATTGGTTATGTCGTACAGACACAAAATCATTGTATGGATTTCTTTTTATATTACTGTGTTCTTAGTATTGGGCATATCTACAAACACTTTAAAACTTGTCTAAGGTACCACGAGCAGTTAGAATTTCTTTCACTCAGGTTATTTTGTATCTCAGTGCCAGCCCTGTTAATATTATCAGGTATATCACTACAAGCCCTATAGTATTTTCCAGCCTTTCAAATGCTGTAGGATTTCCATCTGTCCAATGGGCTTCTCTATTTACATTCTTGGATAAATAAAGGAGTCTAGACTATTTTCTTCAACAAAGACCAGGAATCATTTGCTATATAATTGTTAGGCTCAACTGAAGTGTAACTAAAGCTTCTCTTCAAAGATCTCTCACCACATGTTCTCTACCTATCATTCCCTGTATTATTTACTATTTTGTAGGTTTAATTGAGGCATTTCTTAAACCCAAATGGCTTGTTAGCCTGCTATTAAGTACCTTTGTAAGAGACTAAACTTGAGTTTGCAGTGCTAAGGTGATGTATTAAATACTTCTCTGCATGCTGGATGTTTTGATATATATATATAATTTATGATGATTTTTCAAAACATTTCTTATTATATCTTGCGATTTCTAAAACAAAAGTAAGAATTCACGTGCATGAGTGGTAACATAAATTTTCCATATTCTGAAACAAAATATACAGAAATCTTCTTTGTGAAATACATGCAAATATATCTGGTATTGAATAAGAATTCCTATTCTTTAAGCTCCAAGAATAAGAAATATGCAATTGGATGTAGCTTGCTTTTTATTCCTTTGCTTTATTTCTTTACCTTTCTAGTAATAATATAGCACAACAGAATGCTACAAGAGCTTGTAAATTTTTTTCTCACTAAGTAATTATTGTTTGAAACCTATTGCACTCTCATATAAATAATGTGATTCACATTATTTACATCAAAGAAGAGCAGATCTGTTAATATCTATGATAAACTATCACATTTTTGGCATGCATTAAAAAAAAAATAAATTGCTGCTGTTCATGGTGTCTCAGTGTTCTCATATGAAGATAATTTCCCCCTATATTTTGACTTCAGCCATGGAATTAATGAACAAAAAGAGAAAACTTTGTAAAGTATAAAAAAGTGTTATTGTGACCATAAAAAATACTTCATTTTTATAATCTTTGGTGGCAAAAGGACAGGAAATTCTGGTATATACTGTGCTTTCTCAAGAAGCAATAACATTTTTCAAGAAGCATGTTTGTATTTAGGAAAATCATTAAATATAGTGTTTTCATGAGTACAGATTAAAACATTTAAAAGAAAATAATCAGGTCCTTAATTATTATATTGCATCTGGCTGTGATGGGGTTAATTTTCTTCATAGAAGCCTATATGGCTGTGGATTAGATTTATGACAAAAACAGTGTTGAGAGCACACCAAAGTTTTAGCTATTGTTGTTGCACAACATTAAGGCCTAAATCTGCCCTCAACAAGTAGGCTGGGGTTGGGCAAGAGGGGACACAGCTGGGACAGCTGACCCCAACTGAACAGAGAGATATCCCACAGCATAAGACACTGTGCTCAGCAATCAAACTGGGGGGAGGAAACAAGTGACTGGGTGAGTGCTTCCTTGCCAGCTGGGGTCAACCCACCACAGTTATCATCAAGGTCAAATAAAAAATTCACCCATACACATATATATACTCTTTTAGAGTCTCATTTATGCTAACGCAAGGTTCTACATACTTTTATATTTGATCTGCACTGAATTGCATTAGTCTCTGGAAAGTTCATTATTTTATATTTATGTCTTTTCTATTGTTTTGCAGAATTTTCATTTTCTGAGATGTGTCACATTGAAATATACTCCCTTTCCTGAATTACCTTTGTATAACTGTACTGCCTAGGGGGCCTTGTCACAGTCTAAGTCTCCCTTGAGCAGTACAAACACTGAACAAAAGGATAAACTTAACCAAGACATTTCACAAGCTAAGTATAAAAGAAGATACTACAGACTGGTGCAAGAAGTCTCATTTGGAATACAAGGAAGCAGTGAGATGATATTGGTCATGACGTTAGGCATTTGGCTGAACAAGTGCAGTTTTTTTAATACTTAACAATATAAAAGTCAAGAACAAAACCACAAGGTAGTGATATGTTTTTCAGACATTTGTGGGAAGAAAAAGAGCAAGAGGAATAAGGGATGTAAATGAGATTTTTAAATTCAGTTATTTAGTACAGGTCATATGTTGTAGCATAATTATTTTTAAGTGCAGAAAATTTTAAAAATAAATCAGTGAATGTGGCTGACTCACTGTTTTGGAGCTTTTCAAAACAAGGAGTCATTTAAAAGATAGAGATTAGGATAAAAAGGCCAATGGCCACAAACACACCCTAACAAAATAATTAAAACTAAAATTCCTTTTGGAATAAGAAATGGATTGGTTTAGTGATCCATGCAACTTTTTATGCTCTTATGAGCTAAACAATAGAAATCTCCAATTGCAAATGTTAAAAGGCAATGAATTATGAATTAGCTAAACTATGACATATGGAATATGTTATTGATTAATCAAGTAACTCTGTCACACTGTTTACAATTGCCAGACAATTTCACATGGAAAAAAATACATAAAGGCAGTATCATGACTGAAAGTAAGCTAGGAACCTTCATTATCTCACTCTTCTACTGGGATATGTCACATCACAAGCATTGCCATATCAATCTACAAATGTGTTCTGAAGGGGCAAAAAATAAGAGACAACAAATATCAGGTTCAGTCTTATCTATGTTTTTGACCCTTACATGAGCATTTTTCACCATTATGAGACAATATGACTTAGTAAGAGATCAATAAAAAAATCCAATGTCACTAGGAATTATATAATTACTTTTAAAGATGCTAAGGTTTTGTATTTCAACACTGACAACGTAAAAAAGGATTATAAAATTGTCTAGAAAATTTTATACAGCTTTTTCTTGAAGTCAGAATCACTCCAGGGGATTAAAAAGACTTTTCTAACATTTAAAAATTATATCAAGAGAATAATAGGAGAAGGAGTCTGTAATATGAAGAGAAATTTTTAAAAAATGGGAGTGAAATCCAATTAACTGGCTATGTACTAGCTATTTTTTAAAAAAAGAAAAAAAATCTTCCATTTTTTAATTAACTATTTCCTCCTATATCAAAACCATACTACTCTTGTTAGGTCGTCAAGCCTTTTTGCCTTTCTGTTAAACACACTTCTCCTGTGAATCTGTATGTGCCCAGACACATATATTTTAATGCTCAACTTGTTTGCTGTACTTAGTGCTTATTAAAGCATCCTGTATGAATTCACATTTCATTGGAATGACATATGGTCCAGTTTCAAACCTATAAACTAAATTAATTATGATCTAGCAGTAAATATTTTTGGGCTTGAATTAACACTAATGATCATTTAAAATGGTAAAAAACCCCATGTTAACCACTTGCTATTTGACACCATAGCAAAAAATACTTTTCAGATAGTATTGCTGTATACATCCATTACAAATTTACATGTACACTCAAACACACACAAAATCACAGATGGCAGTGTGTCTTTTGTCTATTATACCTACATTGAATAAAATCTAAGGTTTTTTAGTACTCTATGTTGGGGTTTTTTTTGCAAGCTCTTAGCTTAAAAGGTACATTGAAAAATTTTAGACAACCTCACTAGAATGAAGTTATGTCTACAAAAAACACTTTGGCAAATGTTCCCATAGTGTGTAAATTTAAAATCCATTTTCATATCCCATTTTGCTCATAATGTATATTAATTTGGGTGACTCAGAGAAGGATGAGTTTTCTACTGTGCCATTTCAAGTATAGGAGCACATCAAGCAATTAGAAATCATGAAAAGTCAGAAGAACAATACTGCTCATTTGTTCAGAAAAAAAAAATAAAATCAAATCTATACTTCTATACTATTTTTTTGCAGATAACTTTTAGGTCTGAGAATAAAATCATACAAAATGGATTTATGCTGCATTTTTTAGGTTATTAATGTATCTGGAACAGGTAGTGCAATACACTTTTTATTTTTTCCCCCCAATATCCCAGTAGCTGGGAAAATGTTGGAAGCTAATACAAACTTCACATCCCTCTCATCTAGCACTGACAACATAAGCTTGTGGCAGATGGATTACATGCCCATTGTGAATGTTCCTAATGTTCTCAGTTTTCACAAGCAGCTGAGATATGAGATAGAACTGATCTGTTTCCTATTAATAAATGAAGCAGACTACTAGAGGTTATACAGGTATGGTAATACTATAGAAAGAGAGGATGTGGTCCATGAATGTGCATATTTTAAAGTATAACACATAATATAGTATTTTGAAAATTACTAATTAACATTAGCAATGGGAGAACAAGTATCATGGGGAAAAGATATTGCAGCTGCTGCCAAAATGACTTGTCATTTTAAAACATTAAAGACAAAAATGGGGTTTTTTGACAGGTAGGGAAAATGCTTTTGCTATAATAGAGAATAAATGGTTGGGATAACAAAATTCATTACGGTACAAAGGCATATTATTCTGGACTTTTTTCAGATCATTCTGATTATTCAGGTGGAAATTAATTGGTTACATTGTGTTTTACTTGTTCGGGTTTTTTTATTAATTCTTATTGCAGTCTGTCTAATTGGAAGTGAAGTATGAATTTTCTTACTGCTTTTTTTTTTTCTTTATTTTTAAGAGTAGAATTTTCAGTGCTTAGAATCAGATTTTCAGAACAATACAAAGGGTGGATTTTACAAAAAATTCAACTCCCACTAAGTTCCCAAATAGGGACACAGCTTAAAATTCTCAATTGTGACATCATCTGGAAGATTTAAAAAAATAATAATAAAAAACCCTGCAAACCTCAGCACTATTCCTATGATACTTATGTTTGTTCTACTTGTGAAATCCTTCAAAAATCAGTTTAGGAAAAATAAGACACTGAAATTGCTCTTGAAGTACCAGTGAAATATGAGTTAAGTAGTGTAGCAGTTAATGTTTAGAGTCAGGATAGATATATGTCTTGAATTAAGAAGTGAAGTTGTATATCTAAAATAAGGCTGTTCATCCTATGGATAGAAAAGAAAGACCAGTATTTCAAGTTAATTTTTAAAGATTACAATACGTTTTAACATTTGCATTGCTTATACTTTCCTCTTGAGTATAAGTTTTCATTACCTTCAAATACATAATTAAATTAGTATAAGCTTTATAATTTTGTTGAAGTGATACTTACTTATCAGTAGTTTTGACATCAGTCTAACTTCTTTGCTGTTTTAATCATTTGATACAACTTTGCACATATCAAAATTTAGATAACCATAATTTGAAACTCAGGCTTTTATTCTATTTCAACAAAGAAAACATCATTTTGGCTGTTTAGAAGGATCATGATAATTCATTCTTCAAATGTTAAAGTGCTAGGGAATCTAGGATTTATAGCTAGAACATTTAATCTACTTTAAAGACAAGCTCCTGAAGCACAGGGGATATATCTATGCATTTCATGTGGAGGTTTTAAACAGATTCCAACCCTTGAGTATCACTTCAGGTTTCTTCAATATTGCTGTTTTTCAGAACAGGAAAATCAAGATATTGCAGTTCTATTAAAAAAAAATTAACAATATAAATTCAAGAGCAAGGGCTAATCTGTAACACTGAATTAAACTTCTATTGATTTTTACTGTTCCTAACAACGTTTACATGAGTTTTGCTATATATATCATGAAGTCCACATGTCTGTGTTTCAATTCACAGCTGCTATAAGACCATTGGATGGACAGGCCCCCGGGAACTACAAAGTAGAATGCTTTGCTCCACACCATCATCTACACATATCCATGTTCAAACTCTGTCAATACATGGATTTCTAATCTGGTTCTGTGTTCTTACTTCATGAGGTTCTCAAGATGCAGCTGGACAGGGGTGCTAGATAATAATCATCTAAGCTCATGTTTCCATGAACTGCTGTACCAGACAATCTTTTGAGATCACTTTCAACATGGGCTTCTCTATGGTTTTATGATTCTATATACTGTGGGGTCATTAGTACTATGCAGAAAATGAGGGCTTGCATGTCTGAGGATTGTATCATGGTACTCCATATACAGAAAATTATCGATAGTGACACAGAGAGCAGGAAATATTTATCTCAGCTAGCTGTAACAATATAAAAATCAGATGTTTAAACTTGAAGTACCTATCTTCACAATCAGGTAGAAATAGACAGTTTAAAAGTGCAGTATATGTCCAAAAAACATATATCTGGGACACCTATACTTTTTAGACACCTCAATTAAACCACAACACAATGATCTTCAGAAACTTCTTAGGTTAATATATTTTTTAATTAGCCTATCTAAATCAATTAATTCAAATTGTTTACTTTTTCAGTGTTTCTTTCACTTTTTCTAACAAATGGAGGGACTAAAAAGATAAATAATAATTTTTGAAAAGTCTCTGGTTGTTTTACGGAAACCTCCCTTCCTCAAATTCTTATGTGTGTAAACAAAGCTCTTACATCTATTCCTAGTAGCAAGATTTTGTCATTTGTTATCTAGTAATATTTTTGTCTTTATGCCTTCTGATTAGTTATATAATTTCAGTAATAGCTATATAATGTGAACATTGCTATTGTGTTAGATAAAGAGAATAAGCAGATATTGCATTGGATAGTGTGATTTATGGACTAGCTCTTATGTAAAAGCATTAACATACATGAATGATTGCAATTAAAACAGAAAGTCTATTTTAGATTTCTGGCAATCAAGCACACAAATTCAATCCCTAGTTCTGTGCTTTGAGATTTCTCTGATGGAGTTTTAACTCTGTATTACATGACTGACTGGCTTTTAAAAATCAATTTAATACTTGTAAAAGCTCTTAGAATCACAATGCTGGAAAATTATTCTGTCTACCAACAGAACAGATACAACAGGGGCATTAATGGAGTAAAGTCTTCAGTGTGTGGTCCAAGTTACTTAACATCCATCTAACAAATTCAAGGGCAAGATTTATAAACTGCTGATAATCTTAAACAAATGCCACAGTGCAGAGATATGTAACTGCAAAAGTAATACCATTTTCTTGAATTAATAAGCTCTGTTTTTGTGAACTTCCCAAACACTATTAGTAAAGTGCAAAACATAAACACATGTATCAATATTCTAATGTCTTTTTGTATAATGGAAATATAAATGAGCAAGCAAAAAAACCCAAACCCAGAATCTGAAGTTAAGGTTTATAAAAAAAAAAAAAAAAAGGTTTAATTTACCAAGGAAATAGTTTCATACCAAAAATGCTGCTTCTTAATAAAACAAAGTGTTAAATGAAAAAAAAAAAAAAAAAAAGAAAGAGAATGCAAAAAAAAATAATTTAGAAACCTGTATTATCTTTCTCTTTTTGTTAACCTTCTCTTGCACCTGGTAGACTAAAACACAAAAAGAAATATGAGACAGTAAATCATGGCACCTTGTACTTTAACATCCTGTCACTGGGAAAAGTACAATACAGAAATGTGCAACATCCAGCATTTTACTGGTCTTCTCTTACATATTCAAATAAGGGAGCATATTTTGTCTGAAGAAGGAGTCAGTGTTTAGAGCAAAAGGTAACAAACAGACAAACTCTAAGTACATTAAACCTCATTTTAGATTTAAAAAATTCAGATCTCATTTCAAAAAAAAAATTTATAATCTTTAAAAAATGACCAGTCCTTTCATTGCTGTTAGTATTTCAGCATTTATATAGGGTACTGTGAAAATCAATAAGACGTTTAAAAGTGCAGAAAAATCATCAATTAATAAATTAATAAGAAAGATGCTGCATTTTTAAAACCTTTTAGGAGGACCTGAAAGTCTTTGATGTCTTTTCTGAAAGAAATGCAGGATCACATTTTTCAACAGCGGTTGTTACAACATATAGAATCATTTTAAACATAAACTGTAAAACATTCATCAAAGAATCTTCAACATTCTTTATCTCTAAAATAGGTTTGATCATTTGGGGCTTTGTTCTTTAAACATTTCTGAAAATATTTAACTATTTTAGATACTAAATCAGTGTCAGTAATGTTCTTTTTCATTTAAGGATAGCTTCACTTTTTTCACCAATTGAATGTCTTCTATTTGGTCCTGCTAAAAATAACAATCAATATTATTATGTTCTTTTTATTATTTTTTAATTTATTTGTTTTTATAATCATCATAGACACATTAAACACACAAACTTAAATTACACTGCCAGGTGCAAAAACTCTACTGGTCATTTCTTCACCTGCAAGCCAAGGGGCATTAACTTCTGTCGGAGACAGGCCATATCCATATTACAAATTCTTTCACAGTGGATCTCAGTTCAAGCCCCACTATAGCTCTGTGATGTGATTAGAATGTTTTATATGTTTCTTTCCCTATAAAATGTCTGAAATAATAGTACCGAGCAAATCCAATTGGGGTCTTTTTTGGTATAAAACTAAGGACATAGGTTATATGATAGTGTTGTAAAAGGGTTCTTTGACCACTAGAAGGGCAGTGGAGGATTGTGTAGAATGAAACAGTTTAAGCATGATACAGTCCTAGTTTTTAGAACCATATTGAAGGCTGTCTTCTTCCACTGGAAACCTGTTCATTAACTTAGAGTCTCACAATAAACTAACACATGTAATATGAATGATAATGTGATCTGAATATGGAAAGCTAAGTCCTTTGGCAGCAGAAGTAGATGTTTTGATACTGAGTTCTCATTAATATATATTAGCTTAATTAGTTAAGAATTAAACCTTTCAACAAACAGCTCCTAAATGTGAAAAATAAACAGGCAAGGTATGATTCCATTCAACCTCAGACACCATTTGATACAGAAATTTGTAAGTGAGTCTACTCTGAATATAAGCTAAAGAAGAACCCCTCTTGTTTAATTTTCTATTAGTAATGTAATAAGGCTTCCCATAAACCTGTAAAATGCCCTTTTAAGTTTGCCGTGCAAAATACTCTGGTGCTCTGTCCTTGGATCTTCTCATTATGTAATTAAATTTTCAGTACACTGGAAAAAACTGTGAAAAAGCACTAATGCTATAGCTATTTGTTACAACCCTCTACTCACATGCTGGGAAACAGGTTTGTGTCTTTGTCCAGCTGGTACTCAGCTGGTCATATACTGTAAAACAAGTTCAACAAGAATTCATGCAGAGACCTATCTTAGAAAACAGATTAATCTGTTCCTGGACAATATATTCACAGACCATGTGTGAATGTGGGTTCAACTTCATATTCTAAAACAGGACAGATACAGGGCTAAATCTGATAGTGCAGTTCCTTATGACTCACCTATAATAAATTAAACAGGTACCTTAAATGCCTTTTTTGTTTCCATAGAAAGCATTTTAGAATTACCTTTGATGAAAATAGAAGAGATTGACTTTAGCAAAGAGAGAGACTTTACTCTGAAAAGACACCTCTTTTCCAGGGTCAGTTGTTTGGTGTTTAATCATTTTTCCTTGCAAGCTGGGGCAATGTATGTAAAGACAATGTCCCCCTAAGTCAAATCACTTACCTCAGTTAATATTGGGCCCTTTCTTCAGTACAGTCTGTGTCATAAAAGTGTAGCAGAGAGTTTCTTGTAAAGGAATATGATATTATTGACTTGTATAAGGGAAAGTAGACTATGTGCTCTGTCAACATCCACTGTCTACAGAACAAAATAGTTTGTATTCCTTTGTATTGTTTAAATTTTTATGGCTTTCAAATTCCCCTTGAGTTTCTTTTCTTTGAAATTAATTAGATTTCTCACAATTTACTTTTTTTTTCTACCTAGGCTTGACTTCAATATCAATAAATAAAAACATCAGATGCGCAACCTGATAAAAAAAAAAAATTAATATATGTGCAAAAATGGACACCTGGACATTAAAATTGGATAGGTAATTTCCCAGACTCATAAGGAAGTAAACAAGCTTGCAAGCTTGCAAACCTGCTGTAGTTTAAGATTTCCCAGGTCTCAGCAGGGGGGTTGTACTAGCTGACCTCTAGAGGTACCTTCCAACCCAGACATTTCTATGATTCTATGAATATTTGTAGGCTCATTTAAAAATGTATTTCTTTTAATGGACCTTCATTCAGGTGGACATTCACAGAGCACTGAAGTTCGGCCATTATAAGCCTTTGGAAAGTTTCTTCACAATGTGTTGCAACTTCTCATACAGAATTGCCATCACATCTCATTCAACATCATTTATCAGTGTCAAAAGATTTACTGCACCTTTTCTTTAAAAAAAAAAAAAGTCACTAGACCTTCAAAGTCATAAATCTTGACAACTCAGGTTTCAAATTTATGACACTTTAAATCTAAATTTCTAATGTTACCATATTATATATCAGAAAAGCACATTTTAATATGAATGACCTAGAAGCTAAAGATGCACAATTATTTCTCTTTTACAAATAGGAAAACAATGTGCAGAAATGCTAGTTGGACTAACAGGGTCAAGTGTCTGAAATGACAGATGGACCTCTAGTCAAGTCTCTGTGTTCCATTGCCCCATCAGTTGGTTATCAGACATACAGTCATAAATCAGAAATACACACATTAAAAATAAACCATATTAATATCAGGCATGGTAGTACTTGTTCAAATAAATGTTGTTTGATTACAAAATGCTCATAAAATATTTGTTAATTTTAATGTCTTCCAGACTCCTTGCATGCAATGAGCTTCTTTCATCACACTTATTTCACTTTAAATGAGAGTAATTATGAATGAAACACGAACCTTTCCAAAATACTTCACTATCAGGATAACAGTGAGAAAAAATGATTTTTAGACATAGTGCTGAAAGGTCACAGAACAAAAAGAAATAGTATCTTCTGAAATTCTTTGAACAGTTAAAAATGCTGTTTCTTTTGAGCTAAGAACTGTATGTTTTTTCTTTCATTTGCAGATTGCCTAGTTAGACAATGTGTCCAAAAGTAAAAGATTTCTGATACAGAAACATTCATTTATGATCCAAATTAAAGAAATTAAGGATTGTTATTACATTCTACCAAATTCTTTGGCTTTACCTCATTTTATATGCCAATGTATTACTATCCTATGCATTACTACATAAAGAAACACATTAAAACTTGTAGTAGACGTGAAAGAATTCTTATAGATGTGCTCTTGTTGACCTAAATAGCCATAAAAATGCCTATCAAATACTTTCATATAACATTTTGTTTCATTTTGGTTTTAGACATAGTAATATTGAAAAGTTGACTCTATTTTGTAACTGTGCACACATTTTTTTCTATTTGTTTCAATAGAATCATTCACCCACTAAAATTTCTGTGATTCTGTTTCTTTAAAAAAAAAAAAAAAAAAAAAAAAAGACTCTAACTTCAGACAATTTTCCTTATTTCAGTGAGACAATTGCAACAATAAGCAGGTGCTTGAAAACTTTCTGAAGTTTAACAAAGTCTTAACACTTCTATTAAGAGACATTACTCTGGATCCCTTTATGAGGACATATTTATTATTTCATTGTTCATAGAAAAAAAAATAGCTATTGAATTATTAAACAGGGAGACATGGACAGAACTGGGCATAAAAGCCATCCCATTTTTTTAGTAACAATTTTTCAAATTCTTAAATCGGTTCCTGCACAAAAGAGTTATTTGGATGAATCTAATTATTTTTAATGAGTAATCAGTTATGTCTTTACTTAGTGTGTGGGCCTGTTAGTTTGATTAATGATTACTTTATTTAAGAGAGTTTCCTTTGTTGTTGTTTTTATTTCCCTAGATACTGTGTAGTCTGGGTGGACAAGGTATGCAAAGGAACAATAAACTCAAAGTGGAAATATTTCAGATACCCAGGCATTTCAGGAGACTTACAAATGAAGGAGGACAGTTTTATCTTTCTGACAGGATTGCTGACTTTACTGACCAAATATTTACATTAGACCTCTTGCTCATTCTCTAAATCTAGAATTAAGATACACAATTCTTTGTTTTACTTGGAGAAAAAGAGATACAAATCTAAAGAAAAAAACCAAACCAAAACAAAACAAAACCAAAAACAACAACCAAAAAAACTGCAGTGGATTTAACACTTTGAGTATCAGCCTACTAGTTACGGTTTCACTACAAAACTAACATGAGCAATGAGATTGTATTGAAAGTCCTGAGGAATACACTGTATTTGAGGAATTAGTGATCTTGAGCAAGCCATGTCTGATCTATCAGCTTGTACTTCATCCTTGAAAAGTCTGCATGGTAGTGAACGATCACAGTGCAAGCCCAGATATGTAAAAATAATGTAAGGGAATATGTTGGAATGCCCTGGATAATTTCTGTCCAGTCCAATTGTACAGTTCCTAGATATGTGTAGATAGATATGCTCTGATGGGCATTATGAAAGAGAAAATGTTCCTATCTGTCAGGACAAGAGGCATAATTTTGCTTGTTACATCAGATGTAAATAGCCATGGCATAGAGGTGAGGGTGAACCTCTCTACAGATGGGATATGCATAATGTGCTGTGGGAGGATTCATCTGGGGTCTCTCTGATGCTGCACAGAAGTAAGTTCCCAGTAACTAAAGGAAGCTAAACTTTATTTGTTATCTATATTTTTCTTCCTATCTCTATCTTGTTACTAAAGCCATTCTACTGTGCTATGTGCTCTTGTACTTTTCTTATTGAGATCCAGAAAGAACCCTGCACCTCCTCCAGTGCAGAACAGTCATGAACTAATATATACCTCCTGAAGCATATTTCAAGGCCCATATCTCTCAAGAAAACAGGTCTACATCCATTATACTTCTGAAAATATTATTATTTATTAACCCAGTCAAACCATCCTAGGGTTCATAGAAATATACAGTTGTAAAATCTATTATTTTCTCTTCTTTTCACAGACTTCTCTTCCTGTTTCAGGCAGCTTTTGAAACAATAATAGACATACACAAACTGGAGGTCTGGATGTTTTACTTCCATGGAGAAACAATGCCTGGTTACTTATTGTTGCTGACAGCAACAGCAGCAGGAATGGTGTGTCTGGCTATTAAGATCCCTAGAGTAACAGTTTAAACCTTAAAAATAACAAATCGTTTAACTCCATTTATCAGTATATTTTTATTTAAAGTTTTTACTGACATATTTTTGGACATTTTTTCTATCTTGGACCCTTCTTTAAAGTTTGTCAGTTGTAATGGTTTAAACTTCCTATGAAATAAGTTTTAAATTTATGACTATTTGTTCTTAATCTAAAAATAATTATAATATTAATAAATGTTATGCATTATTCTGAATTCCACAGTTTATTACAACACTCTATAAAGGAATTGATCAAGGCGAAGACATTCAGACACATTTACCTACAGTCTGATGCACATGTATTTTATTTTTAATTTTTACTGGCCAGAAATTAAAGGTTTTTGCTTTCTTCCAATGCTACATGAAGCTCTGAAAAATGTACTGGAAATAAATAAAAACAATAAAAAAGTGTTTGCTGCATCTGTGGAGAACATGACCTAATGTTTTCTAATTTTACCAGCCTTAGCAGAAAGATCATGGCCAGCACCATGACAAAGGGTTAACAAAGGAAGAAAAATGAGGCCCACAGTTTTGTATTGCTCATTGGTTGAAAAACATCTTGAGGTTGACATATTGTATTTTTCCTCAAGGACTGCCACTGTTATTACTTGCCATTGCAAGATATGTAGTGTGTATCAGGCTATATAAAAGCAGAGCTGTATACAACACTGCCATTTTAATTCTAGAAATCATATTTTTTTGAATTCTGATACATAAGTGACATTACTAATGTGTATTGATGGTGGGTGTTGTAATGAGGTTTGAATTCAGTTCCACACATTGCAGGAAAAATGCATTATGACTTTTTCATCCATACAAAAAGACATTCTGGTTTCTGAAGTTAATCATCAGAAGGGGAAACAATTTTATGTTTATTTTCTAAAATAAAGATCTCTCAGAGATTCTTTATTGCTGCTTTTGTGTTTGAAAAATATGTTTTCCAGACATCATTCATTTTCCAGAATTTTTTTTTGTTTTCTCTTTGATAGACTTTATAGAATGACACTTTCAGTGTTAGTTATGCCCCTCAAAAGTTGTCCCTTTATCTTTGCTAATAAAATTATTTTCATTTTTCTGTCATGTCAAGTAATGTCTTTTTAAATCACATTATAAACTTGGCCTTACAACACAATTTTATTCGTAAAATTACAAAACAAAGCTACTTAACAGTGGACTAATGCAATGTTACACTTTTGTCTCAGTTATATCGTACCAGATGAGATAGAAAATATGTTTTATAACTAGATATTACTTACTTGTTTCCCTTTTTTTTTTTTCAGATTAGTCTTGCCTCACCACTGGAACACAAGAAAAGATTTAAAAATTATAATTACTACAGTGACTGGAAATCCAGATATCAGTTTTGGGGACTCATTTACAAACTCACTCTTTCCTTCTTCCTAGGCTGATTTATAGACTTTTTTATTCAGAAGGATATGGCCCAAACTCTACTTCTTGCAGTTGCAAACACCTACACCAAAAATTAATAGAACTAATTTTGCATTAATGCCTAGTTCCTGAAGGAAGCTTGCAGGAGGCTCTAATGAGCTAGCAATGTACCAAATGTAAAATATAATGTCCACATGTTTAGAATCCAGTTCCAAAAGTTTAGCTATTTGATCTTGAGGGAATGGGTAACAGATGGAGTTCAACACTTGAAGAAGTGAATTATTCTTCAATACACTATCTCTATGTAAAAAGATTATACAAATTGTCATTATCTACAACCACAGATAATATGATTCCTTTCTAAACCTGATCCCATGTAAATGGCATCCTATTTGTCAGTAGATCTTTATCAACATGTAGTCTTTGAAATAACTACCATTCATTTTACCATGGAAAGAAAAAGTGCTTTTGCATTGATCGGAGCTAGCAACAGAGTTGAGTTTATGTCCTAGTTTGGATGAGAACAGAGCTGGTTCTGTTCAGTGATTTTACTTTTCAGCTCAGTTCTTCTAACTGCAATTTCTGAAGTTAGCAGCCTGTTTTCACAGACAGTGTCTGCTGTTAGCAGTGATGACATCCCATGTTTAGAGTTATTACCAAGGATTGGTATGCAGACCAAGGCCACTGCTGGATCATGACAGTTTATTAATCTGATAGAGCAAATTCTATCATCTGTATCTTTTCACAGTACAATGACAACTAAGATCTATACTATCTTTTTTGATACTTAGAATGGTATATCTCATCCCAGAACTTTCTTTACCTAAGCAAAATTTCTTATTAGTATTGATACATTATATTATTTGAAGATATTTCTTAAAAGTTTTAAATCTTTGAGGAGTTTCATCTCTTTAGGATACACCTAGGTATTTTTTTCTTTAAATACAAGTCAGCAATGTGTTGATTTACTCCATCACAAACTGATGGAAAACAAAGTTACAGCTTTAACTGTGTTCAAATATACAGTGTGTTGAATGTATCTCAGCATCATCTGACTTCAAGAAATGACACCTACTTCTATGGACAAAGGTCAAGTTTGAACTGTAGAACTACTTCAATTCGTCCTGATTTCAGTCTTGAAGGCAGTCACTGTTACGTTCACATTAAAAAATATATATATTTTTGCCTCATTTATTCATATATTTTTATATATATTTAAAGAAAAAAAAAGTACAATTGCAAACATTTTGAACTATTTTTGAACTGAGCTAATTTTTTAAAAACATTAGACTTGTAAAAGTCTGAAAACATCACGGAGGATTTTCCTGAAGCAGGGGGAGGGTTGCTTGTTTCTTTTTAGGAGATTACTTTTATTGTGTTAGGCTAATTCCATCTATTTTTCATTTGACATAATTTTTTTGAACCACTTTTTGGATCACTTTTTAGCAAATGAACCAAAAATTCAGTTATTCACTCTGGCTTAATCACTGCTACAAGGATGTGAAGAAACTTCTATAGGTGTATATAACTTTACTAACTGCTCCAGCAGAAGCTCTTTAGAAATTCAAACTCAGTATCTCAGGAATACATGAAAATTAACATTCAGATTGTAGTTTGACCTCTGTATCTTCTTTCGTTCTAGAATTCATAGGCTTATTAAGAGGTTACCCACTTAGAGAACAAAAAGGACTCTAATATTTACCAGATAATGAATTGGATGTTCAAGTTAAAGTAATTTGATTATGAAGTTTTAAAAATAATTTCTAAGTACTTCAGTTCTCGGGTGAAAATAAAGAATGTTTAAGTTGGTAGTTCATTAAGTTACTTCCCTGGGGCTTTTGTTCTCCTAAAATAACTTTAGTATGAAGTTCAATGCTCACGTTTTCCTAACAGTGAATAGATGGTGAAATTTCAGTGGAATGTACCTACTCAAAGTGAGACATTCAGAACTGCAAACTTCAGTGTTAGCTGTCTTGCTTACCATCTTATTTCTCATACCTCTTTTTAAAAAATAATTTTAAAATCATATGCCTTTATCTAGGAGTTATCTGATTTAAATGTCTGAGTGTCTACCTTGCTTATGCACAGACCCCATTTATATGTCTAGTTTACATTCAGCCACTGCTGTGATGCAGCCTGGTGTCTAAATATTTCCATCACTGACAAAACTTTTGAGCTGGCAGTGAAGTTTTATCATGAATACAAGAGCACCTGCTCTACATATCTAGTGAATCTGCAGACAGCACATACAAGGAGACAGAAAAAAGACACCTCAAGGAGTTTCTGGCTTTGTCTTACTGTGTAGGGTTTCTTCTTATTACTTGTTTTTCTTTGAAACTTCACTTTACATCAGGATGGAGAAGGTGGTAGCATACATAAGTTAGGGCATGGAATAAGATAGTCATAAGTATAATTAAGAAGGAAGAAATAAATTTAGAGATGTTAAAGGCTACATCTGCACTGTGGTACCCTCATGTCCTAATGTAACTTGAATTCAATGTGCACTGACAAGAAGTGGGATGAATAGTGAGAGGAATTTGGAGGTGTTGGCATCTTTTACACAGAATCACTGACACAATTGTTAAAGTCCTGTGTAAACCTGGAATTGTGTCAATATGATGTAAAACCTCTGCTACTGAACAAGAGAGATGACAAGGCACTTTTATATTTTGTTATCTATTGTAGTATTGCCCAAAATACAGGGCATTCATTTCCCATGTTTAAAATGTTATTTTATGCTATAATTGTAACTTGCTAAGGACTATATAGCTTGCAAAATTGGAGAACATAATTCCATATCTTTCTTATAGAACAAGGCATTCTTTATGTGGCCAGAAATGCTTATGAGGAGGAGTTCTGCTAGGATTCCTGACATTTTCTTAAATAACAATAGTAATCTTTACATTTAGAAAACAATTTTTAAGTTTAATGTGTTAGGGTCTACAAGCTATCATAGATCGTTGCAACCATTGCTGCTGATCTAACCTGTTTCCTTTAGAAAAAAAGGTTGTGATTAGAAGGCATGTCATTCTGGTTTTGTATCTTTACATGCTTCAAAGTTTCTCATGTGAGAGTAAGTTTTAGCACTTTAATTTCTTAGAGGAAAATTCTCTGCAAGACCCTTTTTCATCATTGTTGCTCAATCTCAAATCATTAGACTGCATTTAAACATAACAGCAAAGCCCTGTTGCAAGCTTTGATCTCACTTATTTGGATGATTGTTCTTTCCACAAATGAAACAACTAAAAGGCAAGAACTATGTTTTGGTAAGAAACACACCACTGTTGTGGTTTCCAGTTACTTGTATTTATGTAATATTTTTATCATCTGTTTTCTGTATGTAGAACAAAAACTTAGCTTTCTTACTGCTGCTCGCTACATACACACGAAACCTTTGTCCACTACTGAAATATAAATAAATAGTAAACATTTTTTTCCCTCCAAATATATTTTAGTTTTTACTATCAAAAGCACAAATACTGGCATGTTATAAAGAATAGTGGCTTAACTTCTCAAATGACTAAATATTTCAATACAAGTAGAAGTTAGGTAGCACTAATAGTCATCCTAGCAGATAGATTTTGGAAATACAGTACAGCAGAGGAATTGTACATTAAGAATACGAGTCAACTAATTAGCTTTCTAATGGAATTCACCCAGCTGCAACACTAACCAGGTTCAATATATAATCTGTTATTTCAATAGTGCCTTGGAACTTTACAAAGTGGGTTGCCTAATGTGGGTGTGGTAATGAGAATACTTATTTTACCTTTGTCTGAGACTTTCAGTACGTGGAAAAAGAAGTTTGCATAGTTATGCATTTTCCAGTATTGGTTATATAAGTAAGGAGGAGTATCACAGCTCTGTCATTCATCACAAGGACACTGAGATCTAGAAAAAGTGGAAATAATTCTGTAGTCATATGTATTTTTTTCTTCATGTTCAAATCAGGAAATAAGGAGTTCTGAAATATGAGAGGACAAATGTAAATGACTCCTGAAGTTTACTGTGGTAAAACAGACCAGAGTCTTATTTTAATAACCTGTCAGAAGATTGGTTGCAAATGCTGCCATTTTCTTATGCTGCTGAAAAGATATATCTGAAAACTGAGATCATAGACATTGTTTCAATTCTGAAAAAGAATGATCGTAGAAGAATTTCCTGAGGACCAGCATTTTAGATGGTAAAATGCAAGCTGCCATAAAGATGTGGTAGCCATAATCTCTTTACCACTTGTGTATAGGAATGAAATTCCACCACCTGAACTTCCCCAATACTACTAGATGGCAATGCTGTTATCTAAGCAGATGGACAGTTATTGCATTGGCAAAAACTATCTTAGGGAAGACAGTTCAGGGGAACATCTGTGACAGGTAGGCTTGTGTACTGTATGACAGCATGTCTGATTACAGCCCTGCCTTGAGAACCATGACAAAGACCTTTCAAGAAACTACAAGACAATAGACATATAGTGAATTTGACACAAGGTTTGTCTTCAAACACAGAATGGTCTCTCAGGGTGTTTGTGGGTCTGCAGATATACATTCCTGCTTGGATGGACACATCTGCTTCTCTCACACTTCTCTGTGGATATGTTATATAACATATATGTTATATCCCCAGAGAGGAAATGGCCTCAAGTTTCATGAGGAGAGGTTTAGATTGTACATTAAAACTTTCTTCGCAGAAAGGGTTGTCAAAGGCTGGAACAGGCTGCCCAAGGAAGTGATTGAGTTACCATCACTGGAGGTATTTGTAAGATATGCAGATGTGGTGCTTAGTGACATGATCTAGTGGTGGGCTTGGTAACACTAGGTTAATGGTTGTACTCGATCTTCAAGGTGTTTTCCAAGCTAAACTATTCCATGATTCTATTATTCTATATTACGCATCACCTTCTACTCAATAGTTGTTCTACCCTAAGGATGACCTCTTTGGCATAAGGGTTTAACTGACTGTGAAGGTGTATCTTAAAGTTCCTCAAAAATCAAAATAAGTATTTCAGTTTGCTAATTATTTATATTAATATCCCTATAAACTAATGGGATAATGCAATGAGACAAGTATGCATGGACTAGAACTGCTGTCAAAAGAACTTTGTCACATTATGTGTTATCAAATGTGTTTAAACACTAACCTCCTTTTACTTTAGACCTGCTTTGATACATGACATACATAAGGCACCAGTAATGCTTACATGATCATTCCTCCACAAATGGAGAATAAATCAGCATTTTCAACTTCATGCATATTTCAGACATATTTCATCCAGCACCTTACAGTAGAGAAAATCCAGATATTAATAAACCAGAAGTGCAAATATCTGCTGGAGTTCATATCTGGAGAACTTTGTGAACATTCAGAATTACTTTGTTTCTTAAAAATACCTTACAGCAAACCCGTCTAACTTAAGTAACCTGTTAAATGAATATAAAATAATATTTTTGGTAGCTTATGTTCCTTGGAAAGTTAGATTTGTGGGTCTTCCTGCAAGTAATACATCAATATTTCTAAATAATGTAAAATTTTTAAAGAAGTGTGTCCCATGTTTTACAAAAGGCAATAAAAATCTAATACTGTCGAGTGATAACTGCCTACTTTTGGCTGCCATGAGACTGTCACTTCTTAACACCTGGGACTGCTTTTTAAAACACAGATACTTCCAGAAAAGCATATCTGTTTGAAGAAGCTTACAGAAAATTAATTATATCAGCAGTCTAAGACTTCACAGTTAGAGAAGCATTGAGGCATCAAATTGTTCAATGGTTCTCAAATAAATAGCAAGTAAGAATGACATTGGTATGATGAAAAGTCCTTAAGAACTTCCAGTAGTTACCTCCGGTGATGGCCCAAGGTGTAATGAAAAGATGAGATGCACAGATCAGTGGGGCTGAAGATAAAACAGAATACTCAGCAGTGAATTCATATTAAAATCACAGGGTATGGCAAATGGCCCATTTTTCAGACGGATTTAACTAATCTAATTAGGAGACAGAGGTGAGAGGACAAATTCTGTGACTGGCTGTCAGCACTGAAAACATAAGGAATACTGAGTAGTAAAATGGCTGTGAAGGAATACACTCAAGCCAAGACTTAAAATGATAACCAAGTTAGCATACTATTTGCTCCTCTGCTAGTACTGAGAATGGGTTTCTTTTTCATATGAAGTCACTATAAATCAGTCAATAAACCTGAGGATTTTTCAATGAATTTAATGAAAGTGTATTTTGCACAAAATATACAAAGCAAAGGTGAGACAATACAAGCAGATGAGAAAAATCATAACGGCTTCTAAATCAACACAGTGACATTATGTTTATACACTTGCTTCTAACATTAAATATTTTTTGCTCTCAGATATGCAACAACAAGGTCAGGGTTACCTCTAAATTCTTTTGTCTCCTTTGAAACAGAAATAGCTCTGTTGAACATCTTCACATGATTGCCTGAATAAGGTAGTAGAAAACACTATCCTAAGGGACATGAATAGAGCCTATGATACTTCTGTTTGGAGCTTATGCCAAAAATCATACTGCATATAAAAAGAAATTTGACATGACATGTTGGGAATAAGATGTGAGTTTTGCCATCTCCACACTTCAGAAACAGCCAGTTACTATAGTCTTATTCTTTCTACTCCTGGTATATATAAAATGCACAGATGTTGTGGCATCAGAATTAGGAAGATGATACTTCTGCTTTGGCTGGAAAACTTAGCTGATTTATTTCTCTGCAGTTTGTGCACATCTGTGCCCATTAAAATCAATGGCAAAATAAATTCTCATTTTCTTCAGTAATATAACTTCAAGTGAAAGCATTTAAAGACTGAGATATTTCCACCCTCAAAACTAAGTATCTTTGTGATGGCCAGATGTTATGGAGGAGGAAAGAATCCAAGCTGAAGGTCTATTTTTCTGTCACTTACCTACATAGTTAACTTTTGTCAGAAATAGTAAAAACAGTTTCATAGGGATCTTTGCTTTTTAAGTACGCATTTAGTATTTTCTAAACATACATCTAGAAGTACAGTCCATTCTTTTGGTTAGTGTTGTGTTACATGTACCTTAAAATGCAATACTTTCTTCATTCTGACCAATCTTAATAGTCAAAATAAAAACCAGTAACATTCACTGGCTGTCAGATGGCCCAGAGTACCTTTGCAATAATAAGACTAAATCTTCTAAGAAAACTCAAATTTTCACCAAAGTATCCAAAGAAAGAAAGAAAGAAAGAAAAGAAAGAGAAAAGGAAAAAAAAGCCAAGAACTCTGAACAGGAATGATGTCAAAAATTAGAACAGAGACTGAAGATGCCTTGATACTGTCCTGGGTAGGTTGACAATTTGTTATCTCTGCTCAAATCCGTAAATTGTAAGAAACTAATTACAACTTATTAGTATACATTACAAAGACAGCCTTCAAAAATCTCTGTCATGTCTAGGACAGGAGGTCAAATTTTACACAATTCCATCAACTTTTAGGAAATTTTAACCTTATTTATTGTCTTGAGACAATAAATAACCCTTTTGGGTTATCAAATGTGGTTGAAATTTCATGGAGAGCTAAAAAGTTTGCTGCTGAGGGGAGTGGACACAAAGACACACAAAGCAATGGTGGGTTGTAGAAAACTCTGTTTCTTTAGGAAATCAGATTACTAAAAAAGACCCCAAACTATTGTTTTAAATATACTTCATGAAACTGAGAACAGCTGTTACTCCATCAGCATATCTTGAAAGAATTCATTTGCCACATCTCCTAGGAACTGAACAGTAAACAAGATTAGGATCAACAGAGAGGAAGAAAACTCTTGAAGATTCTTTACAGAAGAGTCTGACTAATCTTCATTCCAGACAGCTGACATTTTCCAATTTAGATCTTTTAGACCTTGATGTTTACTGGTGGTAGAGAAGATGTTCATGGAACTACCTACTTTTAGTGCCTTCTCACAATGAGAATCATTGTCCATTGTATAGTTGCAATCTTTATATAGGCAAAAATGTACCACATCATGTACATAGAGGCAATTTATTGTTAGCTGAGCTAAAATTAAAAAAAAAAAATACAGTAGTTGTCATGTCCTGTCCAGTCCAGTAATACTAACACCTAATACAGAAAATTAATACCTTAAAACAAAATACTAGTCTGAAAGAGGTAAAACTAATATTTACTTTTTTCTTTGGTGCTATGCTCACTCTTCTAATTTTCCCAGGGGTCCTAAGTACAACACCAGTGTTCCTCAGAGAGGACGTCTCTTGCCACAAACTTTGCTAATGTTAACAGTTCTTCACTGCATAAACTATGATATTTGTGGTGGTTATCCCTTTATTTATTAAACTGTCTTTATCTCAAACCATGAATTTCCTCACTTTCACTCTTCTGATTCTTTTCCCATTGCCCTGGGAGGAGAATGAGCGAGCAGGTGGGTGTTGCTTAGTTGCTGGTTGACATTAAACCGCAACAACAAAAAAAACCCAAATGCAATTATCTATTATAAATATTTTATATGTGTAAAACCAAAAATAAAACATTGCTGGAGTAAGTCCATAGAAGGGCAGTGAATCTGGGGAAGTGTCTTGAGAATAAGTTTTATGAGGATTGGCTGAGGGATCTGGGCTTGTTTAGTCTGAAGAAAAGGAAGGTGAGAGATTTTATCAGTATCTACAACTACCTGAAAGGAGTTCGTAGAGTACCGGGTGTTGATCTTTTCACACAAGTCACAACAGATAGGACAAGAAGAAAAGGCATCGAGTTGTGCCAAGGGTGGTTAGGTTGGACATTAGGAAAAACTTCTACACCAAAAAGTTTATCAAAGACTGTAACAGTCTGCCCAGGGATGCAATTGAATTGCCATACCTGGATGTATTTAAAAGACATCTAAATATGGTGCTTAAGGATATGGTGTAGTAGTGACCCAGGTAGAGTTAGATAACTGCTGGAATTGATGATCTCAAAGATCTTTTCTAACCATAGCTATTCTGTGATTCTGCTTAAACTGACATAATTTCTATAAGCAGACTCTTCTCATTATTTTCCCAATTTTGTATAAAAGTATGCAGAATTATTTTTTTTTCTTTTCTTACCTCTCTTTTTCTTTCTTTTTATTTTCTTCCTTAGTTGTCTTCATCTTCATCTTTACTTTTCTCTTATCTTGCACTACAGTAATATCTTAAATTCCTACTTAGTGAACTCTTCTGTTCCCAACATGTGGAGAAAAGTTTCAATGTAATTATGATTAGTTCATGCTAATCAGATTCGGAAGTCTGTAATGCAGAATTTCATTCACTGAGCTCAAACGAGCACAATTATATATTACCACATCTTGGTGTATAACTAGGTTTTGGTCTGTTTTAGTATTGTTTCTTAACAAAAGCTAAGAATATAATGCTAATACCTTGCATTAGTAAAAAAGCCCGAAAACATAGATACATACTTAAAAGTACAGGAGGTCCTGGTGGGACCTGCATCCATATATAAATACAAAATACCTTCAACTTTTTAAAACATTTGCAAATTCAATAGAGTCTTTCTGTGGGTTGAGGGGGAAGTGAAAGAAAGATCAATGTGTTAAAATGTAGTTCCTGGCCAGCTCTTTATTATTTGTGCTACAGTGTCATATCAGTGTTGTGCTACAGTGTCATATCAGTGTCATCATAGTTCAGCTGTGCTAACACATTGCTCTTGTCTGGAAATCTACAAATGAGAGGCAGCATAAAGGTATTTTTAGCTCCTTTAACCTGTCTGAACCCATCTTCCAGCTGAATGAACACTGACTGTCACAACTAGTCACCTGCAGAAAAACTAACTGGTAGTCATTTGTATTACTTGTTTTGGTATTTTAATCTTGTATGTTTTGTCTTGCTGAAACACAGACTAATGGTCTTCCACAGTTAATTGCTAGATGGTTATCATAACTTTTATCTAGTAAACAGTATCTTTCTAACCTAGAGGGCTGTTGAAACTAACTCCAAATTGAGACAGAGGGCCTATGGACAGATTTAGTACCTATGAAAATGCTAAAAGTAATATACATTTTGCAAGTTTACCTCTCATGCCTGAACTTGAGATTAGTACTGAAACAGCAGCATATTCATGTAAACATAGTTCTAAGCTTAATGGTCTTTCCATGAGATCACACAGGGCATGGCCAGGTGAACACATAGGCCAGACAATTGTTTATATATGATCAGCCCTTTTTACTTCTTTATCCCTCTTTCGCCACAATTAGTCCTCCAGAAATCATCTGTGTCCTTCCCTTTCCCCACCTTTTGTTCATCCCATAAAAGCCTCATAGTAAATCTCATGCAATCCAAAAATACTTTTCTGTTACCTCCTCATACTGTGTCCCATACCCCTAATCAGTGGATACTCTCATTTCCAAAGGTGCTCTGGAGATCTGCTTATCTTCCTGATGTGTTTCAAGCCTGGACACTGGGGTGAAGGGCATCCTCAAACAGCCCTGGGAAGGGTCTGAATATGGTGTCCCTTCCTCTGAGTCCTTAATTTCAGTTTCTGCTTCCCTTTGTGCTGCTGTGTTCCTTTGGGCTTGTGGAAACGGGACTTTGATGGGTTGATGCCTCCTGCGATGAGCTTAAAAGTAGTCCAGTGGGGTGCAGAAAATCTTTTCTCAAATGACCTATCACTCTTCAGATATGAAAATAACCTTGAGCTAAATGTGCCATGCCCTCCAAACAACATATAACTAAGCAGTGAACCTGTAGGTGCTTTTGCATTTAGTTACTTCTCATTAATTTAGTTACTTCTCAGGGTCTACACATTGAGAGAACAGTACAGGTTGTAGCATTTCTATGTAAACAACAATAAATTTTAAGGTGAACAAATAACATTCTAACTAGACAAGTAACTTATACACTAAGGCCAAAACTCACAACTTGTCATAGGCTTTGTGTGAAGGAAGTGAGATTACATAGAATAACAGGACGGTTTGGGTTGGAAGACACCTTAAAGATCACCTAGTTCCAACCCCCTTGCCATGGGCAGAGACACCTCCCACTACACCAGGTTGTTTAAAGTTCCATCCAACCTGGTCTTGAACACATCCAGGGAGGGAACATCCACAGCTTCCCTGGGCAATCTGTTCCAGTGCCTTACTACCCTCAGAGTGAAGAAGATCTTCCTAATTTTTAATCTAAGTCTACCCTCTTCCAATTTGAAGACATTACCCTTTGTTCTACCACTACAAGCCCTTGTAAAATGTTCCTCCTCAGCTTTCTTGTAGACTCTGCTTCAGGTACTGAAAGGCTATAATAAGGTCTACCTAGAGCCTTCTCAAGGCTGAACAACCCCTACTCTCTCAGCCTGTCCTTGTAGGAGAGCTGCTCCAGCCCTCTGATCATCTTTATGGCTCTCCTCTGGACCCACTCCAACAGGTACATGTCCTTGTGATAGGGGCACCAGAGCTGAGTACATTTTTTTTTTTTTTAAACAAATATTTATGTTATTTCTCTAATAACCTGTTGAATAAGATGACACTTGTTAATCAAGTCTGTCACACTTTTTGCACTGTTACAGACGGATATTTTGCTGTAAGAGACAGGATTTTCATCACAGGTGACACAAAGTGCATACATTTATGTAAAGAAATGAGAAGAGTGTCCTTACACCAGCATTAAAAATCAGTTTCTTATAATTTATTTTTAAAAATTTGTGTGTTTAGACCAGTTAAATTGTTGGTTTAGTGTTTAAAAATAGATTTTAAGATAATATCCCTTTTTTTTTTGGATAGTACTTTTTTTCAGATTTTTTTGTTGTTTGTTTTTAAGTTCCTCTTTAATACACCTAAAATATTAAACTTGCATCAAATAGTTATGGTCAGTTGTCTGTCAGACAAATTTCTAGTAACTCAGTGTTCTTTTTACCCCACTGTATAATTTTGGAAGCCTTTCATTCCATCAGCTACTGGCAGACTAGGGACTTTCACCTTTCTTGTGAAATTGCCTGTGTCAGGTGGCAAAAGCAGCATCAGTGATGGTTCCTTTTCCTCTTAATTACCATAACATGAAATCTGCATACTTTTCTGAATGTTACAATTAACAATTAAGCCTCTTACAGAGGTTTCCTTCCAGGGTTGGTTTTTGGTTTTGGGTTTTTTTTAGGCCTTGCATTACTGGGATATGATTAAAAGAATCTTGCTTTTCATTACTAATTGTGGAGAGGTTTATGTGCCAAGGATTTTTAAGATTAAGTAATACACCTATTCCAACATCTCTGCAAGACAGTTAAACTGCTGTATTGCTGTAGCTGCACAAGTCAATGAAATTTCTTGAATAGTATTGGTGACACTGATATTCTACAAAGGTTTATCATTTCCTCCAAGCAGTATAATGTTGTCTATTTCTTTTTATCCACTTGAGACCAAATTCTAAGATTGAGGAGTGAAAGCTCTCTCTCAAAAAAACAACAACAACAAACTCCAAACAAAAAAACCACCAGTACTTATTGGCACACTGTAGATACTTATACTCATTTGTGATTGGCTTTTACACAGTATGCTACTCTCACTATAAAAGAAGATACCGTCCTAGAAGAGTCCATGCTGTTACTTTTGTTATATGTTGATGTCTTTACTAAAGGTATTCTAGATATTTTGTCATGTGATTAGAGAACAGATGTGTTCATTTAACGTTGCTTGTCTCTCAGGCCTGGGAGCTGTGACAGTATCTAATTTCAAAAGTTAATCTCTTTTCAAATTCAGGAAAACACTAAACAGAATCATTTTGAGACAACTAAATCTAAGATTCCTAACTGTCTCCTTATTTTCTGACATGCAATTATACTTTAGACAATAGCATTTAAAGAAACTGCAGCATTTGTAAACTTTTTATACTTCAATTTTATTGCATCATTTAGAGCACAGAATGAAATATTTCTGAAGTGACATCTGGTTTTTATTACTTGCCTTTCCATTATTGCCATCCTGACTAGTCTAATATTCTTACAGATATACTTATATCATGATTCAAAAAAATACTTCAGACAGACATACCATCATGTTATATATACCATTTTCTTCATACAAATAAGGAACACTGTGTATTCAAACTTACTATAAGTGAAACTTTATGATATGTAGCACAAGTATGCAGACTGCCCTCTTGAAGTAAAATTCAAAGGTAGCACGTATGATGCAGTTCAAAACATATATGGTGTAGCTCACAACGAATGATTTAGAACCTTACAGATCTAACATACAGAGAAAAATGTGACTTCATCTTCTCCTTATGAAAATATAAATTGTTCAGTTTTTAAAATGTTCCTGTATGTGATCATGCCTCCAATCTGTCTGAATGAGCAAGGACCAATACAGGAACCATAATCTTTCATACAGCAGTTAAGAGAAACTTTCAGCTTTAAAGTCTATTAATGACCTTCTTATGACTCACTAAAACTTTCTCTTAATTGTTCTCAAATCATGTCTAATCACGTCATTTTATATATATATATATCAAATATTTCTGGAGAAGAAAGTGATATAAACAGCTTTTGGGGAACTAATACACATTTTCTTATGAGGTGAAGAAAAGTTAATGTGAAATCAGGCTGTCTGTCAGAAGATATTTGGATGAAGCTTTAGAATATATATAGACTTTGATAATTATTCTAAATGTTGATCTTATTTTACCTTAAGAATCATTGCATTGGCTTGAATATCAGTATTGCCATGAAGAACATTATCTTACATCTGTAAAGTAAGTAGTAAGAAGGATATCCAGAAATGGTTCACTGTCAGAATCTTAGTTTAGACAGAATTTGTTTTAAGTGGTTCAGTACTGTCACATGTCTCATCCTTTTTTTCCTGCTCTCTACTTCCTTCTGAGATGCTAATGTATACATGCCTGTTTTCTTTTAAAGGAACAGAACTAAGAAAATTTTAACTCTAAACATGGAGTGTTATCACTGCTAGAAGCAGACACTGTGAAAACAGGCTGCTAACTTCAGAAAGTGCAGTTAGTTAGAAGAACTGAGCTGAAAAGTAAAATCACTGAACAGAATTAGTTCTGTTCTCACTCAAACCAGGACATTCTCAAAAGTGAGACAGGAGGTAGTAAAATTACCATTCTGAGAAAAGAGATACAATGTCCTTCAGAAGAAAATGCTGTTTATTGTTGTGGCTTTTGTGAAGACTATGGTTGCATCATTTCCTTCAAAGACAGAATTATGTCCAGAGTTGCTACTTGAATTTCACAAACTGAACATTCCCTTTCCCAAATTAACTGAATTCTTGAATGTGATGGCTAACATCAATAATTTCAAATTTGTTGCAGAAAGCAGCAGTAATGGTATCATGGTACTTAAACTTGTTATCCATACCAAGCAGTTTGAATACTGCCACACCCAATTGTCTCCTTTGTTCTGTATCTCTCTTCCTAGTAGAAAAAGTGAAAAGCCATATTATTTTTAATACAGGTTTAGAGTTCATTTTTATATTAATGTAATTTGTACTATAGCCCATCATAAACCATAGGTATAATAATTGCTTTTTTATATGCTCTGACATATAAATACATGAAATACCGTTGTTATTAGTACTCAAAGAATATAAATGTTGAAAAGAATATATTAAAAAAAAAAATTTACCTTGTTGCAAGAACCAGCTTATGCAGGCTTTAAGAATGAAATATGCATACCTTGACTAGAATAGAAATGGAACTATAATGCAACAAAACAATATAAACAGTTTAAAACTTCAAAACTGTACAGGAAATATTTTACATTGCACAGATTATTTTTATAACAATTGTCAGAAATTAAGTTACACAAATGTTAAAAGAAATGTCAAAAGAAAATAATTCAGTATAACATAGATCAAGGAAACAAATTAGCTCTCTCTGATTATTTATGTATTTGTTTATACAATTATGATGTCATAGAGTAGGGCTGGATACATAGTTTTCTCTTGCATCATGATCTGGTTCACTGACCATTACTTCAATAAATTATTTGAAAAGAGGAAAGAGTTTTTTTTTTTTCTTGTTGTCATTGTTTTAGTACTTCATTTGTTACTCTAAACTCTTGAGTATGTGACCTATTTCCTACAAACCTTGGTAAAAAAATCAACCTCTGAGGTCATATTTGACAATTTCAGAGATTGTTTACAAAGATATCTAAGAAGATTTGTCATCAATACAATATTACTTTGTTTAACACATTCCCTAGATAATATTACATGGTAGCATGTAACTTCCTACATTCACTGAAAAGAAAAAAGCGTAGTTTGGCAGATTTCATTATTTGAAGATAAAACATGATGCCTTTTAAAAAGGCGAGGGAAGAAACATTTATCTTTCTCTATTACACTTTTTCTTTTTTTTTCATAACAAACTGCACGTCTGGAAAACCCCAGGAATACATAGATATTCCTACCTTATCTCAATACTGACCAATATTTTACACTGCATTAAAATTTGTATGGAAATGTTCATGTAAGAAAGAGAGAAGTAACTCAAATGTCCATGTTTTGGTTTTTTTGACAGATTTTCTAACTAAACATGGTATTTTACAGAATGAACAATCATTGTCTATTTTTTTATATTTTTACAGCTAAAAGGATTATGAATGGAATTGTGAAATTAGGCTAGTAATATAAATCAGACACATGATTGCAATAGTTCACTGTTGGAGCTGAGCATCATGTGGCTCCCCATCTCCCTTCCCTGAATATGAAGGAGAATAAGGGGAAAAATGCAAAGCACCATGGGTTGAGATAAGGAGAATTTAATGGAATGATGCAAAAGGAAAAGTAAACAACAGTAAAAAAATGGATTCTTTACCCAGTGTGCCAAATCCAGTCCACACACAGAGATGACATACCAGGTTTATTTCAATCTTGTGCAGGATCATGTACTATCAGGCTAGTTGACATGGGGCATTCTGATACATGTTATTACCTGTGGGGTTAACAATGTGTTCTGTCCTGGAGCCAGTCTATCAGACCATCAATTATCACACTAAGCACAGTCATTCTGAGTCCCTTTAACATTCCTTTGCCAAAAACACCTGGAGGGTTTCAGCCACAACTTGTGTATTCAGAGTGTACATTCAGTCCTGCAAAGCAGGGGATGAACGTCCTAGTTTAGCTTAGGAATTGGGAGTCACCTCTCCAATGCTCACCTGTATGGAGATCCTTCCCTTTGGTCAAGACATCAGCCAAGGTGACTTTTCTAAGATTGAGAGCCCTTATTTGGAGGGGTAAGTGAATATTTAGCATGCTGTAAATTTGCAAATACACGTGCTTAACACATGTATAATATTTAGCATACTTTTTAGTTTGTTGTAGTGTATCCTTGCTTTTACATTGTAATAGTGCATTATTCCGTTGTATCCATAAAAACCTGCATTAGTGGTGTATTAGGCCTGCAAGTGAAGTTCAGATAAATCATTTGCTTAAACCTCTCAGTCCAGTCTGGTTTTGCCACACCAGGTTGTGTACCAGGAAGTGTACTTCTGCAAACTGTGAATCATAGAATAACATGTTGGAAGGGACGTCAAGGATCATCTAGTCCAACCTTTTAAGGTAAACTCTATATATATATAGTTTAAATGAGATAGCCCAGCACCCTGTCAAGATGAATCTTAAAACTGTCCAGTGTAGGGGAATCCACCACCTCCCTTGGGAGATTATTCCAATGATGAAAAGTAAAATTAAAAGTAGAATCATGCAAGAATCTGAATAAGATTATTCACATTTGCTGGTAACCAGTAACTGTAAAATAAAAGATGGAATAGCATATCTTGTGAGAAATTATTTTCCACTGAATTGCTGTTTACTTCTTTTCTAGTTTAGTCTTCATGACTAATTCACCCTTAAAACATCTTATTTATCTCTGCCTTTGTAGCTCAACAAAGATTTTTCCACAAACCTAGTCATAGTCTAATAATATTGCCAGCAGTTACTAAAAGCTTAGTTGAGGGTGCTAATGTTAAATGCACTTAGTAGTAGTACTTGAAAATGCAGGTTGTTGGGGTTGGGTTTTTTTTTTTGGAGGTAGTTGGGACTTTTTTTCCCCCTTCAATGACGTCTATGTATACATAGATTGTAAATGTTTATGTAGGTGAAAGAGATATGAGACAGATACAATAGCCATGTCCCTTTTTCTGTGTAAACAGTTCCAGACAATCCCACATCCCCAGTTTAGATGTTTTCATTAGCATTTCCACTTGTGACAAGAGTACTATTTTATGTTTTATAAATTTAGACTAAGAGTGTTCATACTTGTCATCTAGTTGAAGCAAAATCCGAGAAACTGTTTAGAGATGCTATATTGAATTTACGGGACAGTTACAAAAGCAGAGTGCTTTCTTTTCACATAAACTGTAGCTTCTGGAAGGGTGAAACACTCCTACTGATTTTATTTTTTTTCCTTTGTGTGCTGATGGAGAGAATATTCTCTGTACCTTAAAGATGGGAAAATTCAGAACTATTGGAATCTCAATTTCCACTGATACTGAGGAGAAGTAGTCTTTGCATTCACTGTCTACTCCCACAAAAGCCTCCATGGAGTTGTCATGAATTATACTTCCATGTAGCAGTAAAACTCCACCTTCCCAATTTTGCCACCAATTGCTGGGAGTTTGAGAGACATTAGCTGTAGTGTGCTGTAATGTGTTTCCACCTTCTCTGAGATGAAGGTAGGAAATGACTGCTGTTAAACACCACCTATAATTCCTTTGTCTTGTAAAATCTTCATAGGGATCAAAGTTTCTTCACATAATTTTGCATAAGATATGGCACAAGGTGGAAAATGAAAACAACCTAAGGCAGGAGCCTTATATATATATATAGGGTTGCTGGATAAAGGCTGAGGAAAAAAAAGTAAGACAAGAGACAGGAAATTTTATAATTTTTATACAAGTAGACTGGTATATAGTTTAGAGACTAAAATGGAGGTCTAAGCTTTGCTGCTTTAGTGAATAAATAAGTCTTTGTTACAATGCCTTTCTTTCCTTTACCCTTGAAGGACCATTAAATAACAAATTCCTTGGCCTATATCTGAAGTAGTAAATAAAGCATAGCCAGGAAAAAAGCTGGAGAACCGATTGTCTGCCCATCTTCACAGTTTAGCTGATTACACATTTGTTGCCTGTGTTCTGGGCTCCTCCACCTAGCTTTATACAAGTCAGATATATGTATAAGAAATACTGCTTAGGCTATCTCTAAACAACATTGATGTGAGATGGTTGGTGTCCTTTGACCAGAGATAGGTTCCCTTCCTGGTTTTTATGTAGTAGACTAGACATATCCTTAGCTTTGTACATGTTATAGAATTAATTTTTCAGAGTCAAGGCCCAGTTGAAAGCCAGGAAATGAATGGCATCCATCAATAATTTCTGCAATTGTTTTTATAGATGTAAATAATTTTGTTATTTTATTCTATACACTGTCCTTAAATTTATAGTGTAGCAGATTATCTGCAATTATCATATAATTTCTTCATTTCATATATCACAGGATTTAAAATACTTATTTTAATTAAGATTTAACTGCTCATGTGTGTTTACACAGTCATGACACAGTATCATTGGATTTGGGCATATTTGTACCTTCTGAGAAAAAAAAAAAAAAACACTTAAAAAAAAATATAGTTTATTAATCACTTATGAACATGTTTAGTCATCTCTGTAGAAAAGAAGAGATGGTGTCAAGTTTGCTGATGACACCAAACTGGGTGGAGTGGCTGACACACCGGAAGGCTGTGCTGCCATTCAGTGAGACTTGGACAGGATGGAGGGTTGGGTGGGAAGAAATTTGATGAAATTCAACAAGGGCAAGTGTAGAGTCTTGCATCTGGGAAGGAACAACCCCAGGTATCAGTATAGGTTGGGGACTGACCTGTTGGAAGGCAGTGAAGGGGAAAAGGATCTGGGGGTCCTAGTTGATGGGAGGCTGACCATGAGCCAACAATGTGCTCTTGTGGCCAATAGGGCCAATGCCATTCTGGGGTGTATTAAAAGGGGTGTTGCTAGTAGGTCCAGAGAGGTTCTCCTGCCCCTCTACTCTGCCCTGGTAAGGCCGCATTTGGAGTACTGTGTCCAGTTCTGGGTCCCCCAGTTCAACAGGGACATAGAATTGCTTGAGAGAGTCCAGTGCAGAGCCACAAAGATAATTAAGGCAGTGGAGCATCTCTCTTATGAGGAAAGACTTAGGAAGCTGGAGCTCTTTAGCCTGGAGAAAGGGAGTCTGAAGGGTGACCTCATCGATGTTTATAAATACATAAAGGGTGAGTACCAAGAGGATGGAGTCGGGCTCTTCTTGGTGATGCCTGATGACAGGACAAGGGGCAATGGGTGGAAGCTGAGGCGTAGGAAGTTCCATGTAAACATGAGGAGGAATTTTTTTACTGTGAGTGTGACAGAGCACTGGAACAGGCTGCTCAGGGGAGTTGTGGAGTCTCCCTCTCTGGAGATATTCAAAACCCACCTGGACACATTCCTGTGTGATCTGGTCTAGGTGATCCTGCTCTGGCAGGGGGGTTGGACTGGATGATCTTTAGAGGTCCCTTCCAGCCCCTGACATTCTGTGATTCTGTGAACACAAGGAATGACCACTACTGGCCTAAATCAGTGGTCCATTCAACTCAGCATCATGGTTTATATTACTGCAGTACAAGAGGCTACAGAAAAGACCATCACTTTGCAGTCCTCTTCTACTTTTCTGTAGTTTTTGACCGAGGCAGTTAAAGCATATATTTCCTGCTGAGGATTCCCTAGAGCATTTATTTATGGCCTATGTTATCCATTCTATAATTAAGATTTAAATACAGTACAAACAGCAGCAATTTGGAAGCTAGGAGGGATTGTCTTTGTATCATTTGATACAGTGTAAGACCATAAGGACTGCCTTCCATCACATTTTGCTGTGCATTCTCTCATCTTCTAAAAATTGTTTACACATATATGGTATGTATGATATAGTACAGTACATGTACATGTGTTGTATAATATATAGTAAATATATTATGCATATTCTTTATATGTAGACTAGAATACACAAATATTTCAGTTGGAAGAGAACCTACAATGACCATCTAGTCCAACTTCCTGAACAATTCAGGGCTAACCTAAAAGTTAAAGCGTGTTATTAAGGGCATTGTCCAAATGTGTCTTGAACACTGACAGGCTTGGGGCATCACCCACCTCTCCAGAAAGACTGTTCCAGTTTTTGATCATCCTCTCAGTAAAGAAATGCTTCCTAATGTTGATTCTGAAACACACTGCTGACATACTGAACAGGTGACTGGTTACCAGCAGTGTCCCTCAGGGGTCAATTTCAGGGCCAGTTCAGTAAATTTATCAATGATTTAGATGCAATAGTACAATGCAGCATTAGCAAGTTTGCTCGTGATACCAAATTGGGAAGTGCTGTTGACTCCTTTGAGGGTGAAGAGGCCTTGCAAAGGGACCTAGATAGATTGGAGCACTGGGCAATGATTAATGGGATTAAATTTAACAAGCCTAATGCTGGATTCTGCATCTAGGATGGAGTAACACCAGGCACAAGTATAAATTGAGAGAGGAGCTTGTAGTGTAAGTAGAAGTGGCAATTTTTTTAAACTGTGAGAGGTTGGACATAAGGAAGAAATCACAGAATCACAGAATTGCTCAGGTTGGAAAAGACCTTCAAGATCATCGAGTCCAACCTCAACCTAACCCTACTAC
>JANHGN010017282.1:0-26214 GCA_024605025.1 Megaceryle maxima
TACTACTTTTATATTATACTATATTATTGTGCTAATAATATTTTTATGAAGTAAGGGAAATAGCTCTTGTTTTGTATATGATAAAAATAATAATACTTTAATTATTCAGAAATTATCAATTAATAGGAAAAAATAGATCAGTACTCTAGTTACTTGGTTTATCCCTTTCTTTGGTGTCAGTATGGACATTTCTTTTTAAAAAATTGTAACAAAAAAAATTCATTCTTCTGTTTTGTCTTCCTGTTTTCTTACAAAAGGACTGTTCACAGCACTTCTTTCCAATTCTGGAACACTATAGTAGACACAAGACAAATTTTGAGATGAAGTACCCTTATCCATAATCCATTTGATGAACTTGGAATAAGTTTGCATGTGATGTTAACCAAAAGTTGATAATGGCTACATGTTTTCATCTGATGCACAGGTTTTCTGATATGTTTGCAAATATAAAGGTTGTATATGACGCTCAACCACTGTAATATTTTACTCTAAAACACACACACCATTTGGAGGGAGTATGTTTTACACTTCTTCACAAGAAAACTTGAAAAAGGCAGGTGGGAAATGGCCCTTCATCTATTGAGGCAGCACTGTCATTCCCAAAGTAAACAGGTACTGCAGTTCAATGGAAATGTCAAACTTCCCAGAAACTTTCAAGAAAACAGTATTTTATTTTCCTGCATAATTGCTCAATATTTATTTCAGAATGATTCTTTCATTTTTTCCTTATTTTTTCTGTATGTGTAATTATCAAAGTATACATGAAGATCATTAGAGATTGAACAGGCTTTCTATCACATATTGCAAACTATGGTCTTTTACTCAAAAGTCAAACTATGCTTCCCTTTGGTGTTGTATAGTAACACAGTCATATAAATATTTAATTACATTTACAATTAATATATCTTTTTCATTAATATTTAAGACAACAGCCTACTATAAATCTAGAGAACAGACACTGCTACAGACTTTATGGAGAATAAAGGAAAGGTTTTAAAAATGAGAAAATTTAAAAGTGAGATTTTGGTTGTTACCATTGAGTTCACTGTTTTTTTTTCTTTTTCTTTGTGGGACTGGTGTTCATATAGTCAGAGACTGACCAAAGAGTAGTTTTCAACTGACAAAAATTTTTCTAAGCTTTTATTTTCTATACAACTTAGATTTTTCACTTAAGCAAAAGACAGTTCTAATCATAGGTGAAGTTTTTGTTTTGTATGGAGAGGATGCATGAAGCATGTGACATTTCTGGTTCTTGCTTTTTAAGTATGAATTGCATGGTGATATTGTAAACTACAATACACATGTAAAGTCTTTCAAATTTGTCTTTTATACTATACACCATGACATATCAATAACAAGCATGAAACAAGCCATATTAAAATGATTCATAATATGTTATTTTGCATATGAGCAAAAGCTTTGAATAAGCCTTTGTGAATGCAACAAGGTTAAACTGCCAAATTATTTCAGAGAAGAGTAATTTAATCTTGCTGCCTATGACCTTAAAGCATATTGTATTGAGGCATATTTATGCAATTAAGGACTTAAATTGAAAAAGCAGGTCTGATTAGTAAATGTGTATAGTATTTTGGAAGAGTCCTTTGTTCCTCTAGTACACAGAAGTTTCTTCTAGCAACATTATTTATTTATTTATTTATTTATTTTTATTTAGTTAAAAAGGAAGAATTACAAATATTTTAAATGCATTATAGAATTTAAACCATGTCTACTCAAGAAGTATTCTGCAGAGTAGTTGTATCATACTGTGTACATCCTTATCACAATAGATACAATGACATAACGTTTTCATTTGCTTTCACGATTGCTTTAAAGTTTACATTTTTTTGCTTTTACTAGCAAGTATGCTTACATTTAGAAGTTGTGACAAATTTTGGTCTTAAATACATCCGCAATCAACATAAATTCAATTAAATTGAAAAAGTAGTCACTTTTCTGAATTTCTCCATATTTATAAATACTCGCTCAGGAATAAAAGGTACCATTTTTCTAACAATAAAGAAGCAAATATTTGAATTATCCGAACTGAAGTAATATTTGCTGAGAAGATATCATCACAGAAGTAAAGTGATATTTCTCACGTGGTCTTTAATACTATGAGCCTAGAACAAGTAATCTACATAATCTGAATTAAAAAAAAAAAAAAAAAAATTCTTACATGCAATTCTTTTTACTTCCTTCATCTGTTGGTTCTAATAAAACATAAATAAATTTTTCATGTTTGTGGAACTGTTCTACTGATGTAAGGAACATAGCCTGTGTTTAACATTCTGATTTTTCATAAATATATATAGAGTATATATAAATATATTTAGCTCTACATCAATATTTACGCTCAGATTAGTTCATTTTCTTGGCCTTGCTACGTACATATCTGCACTATATACATACATGAAGTTTGCATCTGTGGTGGGTAAGCCTTGGCTAACAGTCAAACTCCCAACCGGCTGCTTGCTTACATGTCCTCAGCAGTGAGACAAGAGAGAAAATCACAGAATCACAGAATTTCTCAGGCTGCAATAGACCTCCAAGATAATCTAGTAAACCTATTACCCAACAGCATGACATCAGCTAGACCATGTCACTAAGCACCACATCCTATCTTTCCTTAAATACCTCCAGGGATGGTGACTCCACTACCTCTGTGGGCAGTCCATTCCAGTGTCCAATCACCATTTCCATGAAGAAGTACTTCCTAAGATCCAGCCCAAACGTCCCCTGGTGCAGCTTCAGGCCATGCCCTCTCGTCCTGTCACTAGTTGCCTGGGAGAAGAGCCTTCCTTTCAGGTAGTTGTAGAGAGTGATAAGGTCACCCCCGAGTCTCCTCTTCTCCAGGCTGAACAACACCAGCTCCCTCAGCCTTTCCTCATAAGAATTTCCCTCCACTCCCTTCACCAACCTCATTGCTCTCCTCTGGACCCTCTACAGCACCTCAATATCCTTCTTGAAGAGCGGGGCCCAGAACTGCACACAGTACTTGAGGAGAGGACTCACCAGTGCAAAGTACAGGGAGAGAATTACATCCCTTGACCTCCTAGCCACACTATTTCTGATACAAACCAAGATGCCATTGACCTTCCGTGCCACCTGGGCACACTGCTGACTCATGTTCAGCTGGTAATCAGCCAGTACTCCCAGGTGCCTCTCTGTCAGGCCACTCTCCAGCCACTCATCCCCCAGTCTGTAGTGCTTCATGGAGCTACTGTGGCCAAAGTGTAGGACCCTACACTTGCTCTTTTTAAACATATTATTGGCCTCAGCCCACTGACTCAGCCTGTCCAGGTCCCTCTGCAGCATGTCCCGACCCGACAGTATATAGACACTCCCCCCCAACTTAACATCATCCACAAATTTACTAATAGTACTCTCAATTCCCTCATCCAGGTCATCCATAAAGATGTTGAATAGAACTGGGCCCAGTACTGATCCCTGGGGGATACCACTGGTCACAGGACACCAACTGGATGTGGCACTATTCACAACCACTCTCTGTGCCCGGTCATCCAGCCAGTTTTCACCCAGCGAAGGGTGCACCTGTCCAAGCCATGGGCTGCCAGCTCTTCCAGGAGGAAAAAGCTGTGGGATTCTGTGACAAAAACTTTGCTGAAGTCTAGGTAGACCACATCAACAGCCTTCCTCTCATTTACCGGACGGGTCACCCAGTCATTGCATGAAATCAAACTCGTTAGGCAGGGCCTTCCTTTCCTAAACCCATGTTGGCTGGGGCTGAGACCCTTGTTGCCTTGTATGTGCCGATTAATGGCACTCAGGATGATCTGCTCCATAACCTTGCCAGCCACCAAGGTCAGGCTGACAGGCCTATAGTTTTCTGGATCCTCCTTGTGGCCCTTCTTGTGGATGGGCGTCACATTGGCCAACCTCATTAGGGACCTCCCTGGTTAGCCAGGACTGGTGATAAATGATGGAAAGCAGCTTAGGCAGCTCTTGTGCCAGCTCCTTGAGCACCCTAGGGTGAATCCCATCCAGGCCCATAGACTTGTTAGGATCTAAGTGGCACAGCAGGTCACTAACTAGTGAAATCCAAGGTAGAGGTTTTACTGATGGCCCTCCTAATTTCACCACATATTGAAAATTCTATCACATCATGGTCACTGTGCCCCAGACGACATCCGACCACCACATCTTCCCCCAACCCTTCCCTTTTCATAAACAGTAGGTCTAGAGGGGCACTGCCCCTGGTAGGCTTGCTTACCAGCTGCAACAGGAAGTTGTCATCCACACATTCCAGAAACCTCCTGGACTGCCCCCTTTCTGCTGTGTTATACTTCCAGCAGACATCTGGTAGGTTGAAGTCTCCCATGAGAACAAGAGCTAGTGAAAGTGAGACATGTCCATGTTGTTGAAACAATATCTCATTAGTGTCTTTATCCTTGTCGGGTGGTCTATAGCAGTCTACCACCAGGATATCAGCCTCATTGGCCTTCCCCTTCATCCTTATCCATAGACTTTGCACCTTGCTGTGTCTAACATTGAATTCAAATCCATCAAAACACTCAATATGTAACGCTACCCCTCCACCTCTCTTTCCTTGTCTATCCCTTCTAAAGAGCCTGTAGCCATCCATTGCGGCACTCCAACCATGAGAGTCATCCCACCACATTTCCGTGATGGCAATTATATCATGGTGTCCCTGGTACACAATAGCTTCTAACTTATCCTGTTTATTGCCCATACTACGGGCATTGGCATACATGCACTTGATCTGAGCCACACCTCCAACACAGGTATGTCTCCCCAAGTCTTATCATTAGCAGTCCTGGGTTTGTCTTCCTCTCCCTTCTATTCTAGTTTAAAGCCCCCTCAATGAGGGCTACTAACTCCTGCAAGAAGATTCTTTTCCTGTGCTTAGATAGGTGTACCCCATCTCCTGCCACCAGGCTTGGTGTCCTGTATACAGAGCCATGGTCAAAGAATCCAAAGTTCTGTTGGTGGCACCAACCCTGGAGACAGGTGTTAATCTCTGAGATTCTCCAGTTTCTTCCTTCATCATTTTGTGTGCCTGGCAGGATGGATGAGAAGATTACTTGGACTCCTGAGTTCCAGATTAGTCTTCCCAATGCCTTAAAGTCATTCTTGATTCCCCTCAGACTGTGTGACAGGTTCCTCACTACCCACCTGAAAGATCAGGAATGGGTAGTATTCAGAGTGGCCTACCAAGTTAGACATCTTCTTTGTAAAGGCTCTTACCCAGGCCCCAGGGAGACAGCATACTTCCCTATGGGTTGGGTCTGGTCAGCACATAGGGCCCTCCATTCCTCTGAGGAGGGAGTCACTGATGACAACTAGTCTTCTCATTTTCTTAATAGAAGAGGTTGTCATATGAGTAGACTGTCTTGCCACGGATCACTCCTCCAACCCAGGTGGACTGTCATCTGTCATCATTAGCTTGCCCCTCTACCTCCAGAACCTCATACCTATTCAGTAATTGTATTGGCGAGGGGGGGTGTAGGAAGGGAAGGGACACGCACCAACAAGTGAGAATGCAGCTGTCTCGCTTTTCGTGGTCTGAATGCTGCTTCTGGTTTCACTGTGTTTAAATCTCCCGCAGTTTCTCTGGGAACACCCACAGCCGTGTCACCCTCTCAGGCTCTTTCATGAGGGATGCTGAGTCCTACCTCATTTATCCTTCCTTCCTTAGGCTTCCCTCGGTCAGGGAAACCCCTATCTACCTGTAAAACCTCCAAATAGGAAGAAAAAATTTAGCGCTTCAGCATGGCGTTTACTGTTGCCAGCAGCGCTGTCCCGCTCTTTGCGGTCTGAGCGAAAAAATAGGAAAACAGGAATGAGAAAACTTGTGGCTAGGCATAAAGACAGAGAGTAAAGACAGGAGGTAAGTAGCAGTTATTGTTGTGGACAAAACAGACTTGACTTTATGAAGTTAGCTTCAATTATTGTCAATTAATATAAAAGTTTAATTACTGTTTTCCTTCTGTTGTTTTTTACTCTTTTTAGATCACTCCTTCACCCCCACTCTCTCCCTGGCACATTTTCTGCCCTTTTTACACATGCATTCCAGAGCTGCCACCACCTTGGCTGCTGGGGTCAGCTGTGCCCTGCAGTGTGTTGGCTGGAAGTGGCTGGAACTGGCTGTGTTCAACACAGGGCAGCCCCAGATTCTCCTCACAGAGGCCTCCCCTTCAGACCAGGCTGCCAGTGCTTGGACATGGACACCCAGTACAGCTCCACAAAGAAAACTGTAATTACATCTGCACTCAGCTGTCCAACAGTTATCACTGATATTTCCCATTCAGGCAAGTTCCATGACAGATTTGCAGACATTTTGTGAGTGGTATCTTTGTGCAGATCTGATATGTCTTTTGCCCCCAACTTCTGTGAGGGACCCTTCCACAGGACTTAGAGGTCACTTACTTTTTAATATATTGCAATCAAACTAAACAAAAAAGGCAGTATACACCTAACAGTTAACCTTTCCAATCTTGTGGCCCATGTATCTTTGTCTTGTTTCTGATAAAATTATGAATGATCCAGAGGTTGAATTAGCTTAAAAGTCATAACAATCACTGTGTAAATGTAATATGTTTTTCATTATATTCCCTACTTCTATCTTTGTTTGGATTCCACCTGTTCCTATTTAATCTTTATATTGTGTTTGGAGACTAGGTTAAATCAACTATTTTCTGTACTAAATGACAAAACAAAGGCTTTACATAGTTGCATCTCAATTTAGGTAACAAGACACATATTTTTCTAAGGGAAGCACTTCAGACTGAGACATGTGGAAGAGGAGGTGAGTACTTTCTTAGCATATCTTCCACTCAGGTTCCAACCTGAGTGCAACCTACCTCAGGTGCAGGTTATGAATGAAATAAAACAACAAAGGTGAAGTTCCAAGATAGAAATATGCGCTCAGCAGTTAGATTCTTCAAAATGAAGTAAATTTGGTAGGGAGACTATTGAGACCAAGCCAGGGTGAAGGTCCACATAGTGTTTCCACAGTTCCCTGTCTGCTTACAATCACACCTTAATGATTTCTATGCCTTATTGATGTGCCATGTTCACTGTTTTATGCATTGATTCTGGAAGCAGCACAATAAATAAATGCTTGGCATATGTTAATTTTTCACTTCTTGATGGATATTGATACCAAGCAATACAAATACCACTGTATATATTTCCCTGATGAGTGTGATGTGGTACTCCTTCCTGTCCTCACTGACTTATACAACCATCAGTTCCCCCACCTATAAGAATTATACATCTTGTGGGAGGCAAACATGTTTTGCTTGGATATTAGTTTAAAGAAAGGCATAATAATATTACATTATCCTGTGTCTTTCATCCTACCATTTCTCCTCCTTTAGAACAAATGCTTTTAAGCACTACCTTGCCATGGGATTCTTACACAGAATTCCTCTGAATTGCATTCTCATGTCTTAACACCTACCTCACACATATCTCCTCCCTGCTAGAATAGGGAGTTGTAACAGTGAAAAGCACAGCAGCAGTGGCAGCAGATTTTTACAGATGAAGAGTCTTGGGGTCAAACTCAGATATGATTTAAGCAAGGGGAATCTTGTGTGTCCTTAACAGAAGATCATCTGCTTAGAATGTCCATTATTTTTAACTCAGAAAAACTCATTGTTTCTGCATTCATAGCTACTAACAAAGGTTACATATCAGGAAACATTGAAGTTCTGTTAAATAGATGCACAGATAAATAAAATGGAAAATAACAATTTAAATACAACCAGTGAAATTCAGTCATGCTTTCTACTGAACACAACAATAAACCCAAGAATATTCACACCATGCTGGTCTTTTATTTGTCTTTGAACTAATTTTCTACTATTTTCTATAAAACATTTTTTCTCATCAAGATATTGTGTGTATAGTTTTCAGTAATGAAACCTACTAAACTTTTTAATGAACAACAAACAAAAGTAAGAACTACTAAAGGAATGGGTCCCTACTTTGATGAGGAGCTGACAAAGAGCTTATGGGTCAGGATTAAAGGGAGGGAAGAGACAGGTGACATTATAGTGGGGGTCTGCTGCAAGGTTGTCTGATACAACCACCCCAAAATCTGTGGAAGAGAAAACACAGCAGGGCATATGCAATCTAGGAGGTACCTGGAATGATAATAATTTATACCTGGAATGAGAATAATTTTATTCTCCAAGTGATAGATAAGACAATGAAGAGAGGTGCCATGCTGGCCCTTGTTCTCACCAACAAGGAGGGTCTGGTGGGGAACGTGAAGCTCAAGGGTAGACCTGGCTGCAGTGACCATGAAACAGTGGAGTTCAATATCCTTAGGGCAGCAAGGAGGGCACACAGCAATCTCACTACCCTGGACTTCAGGAGAGCAGAATTTGGCCTCTTCAGAGATCTGCTTGGGAGATTACTATGGGATAAAACCCCAGAGGGAAATGGATCTCAAGAAAGCTAGTTAGTATTCAAGGATCACCTCCTTCAAAGTCAGGAGTGATGTATCTCAACAAAGAGGAAGTCAGTCAAAAATGCCAGGAAGCCTGCATGGATGAATAAGAAGCTTCTGGACAAACTCAAACATAAAAAGGAACCTCCAATGAGGTGGTTAGGAAAGTAAAAGAATTAAATCTATCCAGGGATATCAAGGGCAACAAGGAAAGCTTCTGTAGGTGCCTTGGTGATAAAAGAAAAACTAGAGAAAATATGAGCCTTCTCTGGAAGGAAATGGGAGGTGTAGCAAGTGTCCCAATCCTTGTTTTTCTGTAATTTTAGGAACAGAATAGACAATAAAATTAAATCATACTATATAACGTTATTAAAACACAAGTTTGTGTTTCAATGTGAATTTTAACTAAATTGTGTTCTTTATTTTTTATTATATTTGAGAAAAAATAAACAATTGCTCTGTATTCTGTGTTCCAGAAAATTTAAAGACCAAGAGACAACATAACAGCCTTCCTGTAAATAAAAAGCAATTGGAAAGAGGAAGAGAATTAACTGTTCTTTATTCCACTGGACTAAAAGTAATGGGCTTAATTTGCAAGGAGGGATAGTTAAGTTAAACTTTAAAAAAAGGTAAGAATCTATCTATTGGTAAGGGTAATTAGGTTTTGTAATACATTGTCCAGGGAGCTTTTAGGATCCATATAATTGATATTAAAAAAAAAAAAAAAAAAAGAAAAGTACATTTATTACCTTGGCTACAGCTGATTCTGTCCTAGGACAGAGAATTTGATTATATGATACCTGAAGTTTGTTTATAGGTCTATTTTTTGTGTTTTGTAACACTGCAAATACTGAGGTAATCATCCACTTTTCTAAGACAATACTGGAAAACAATTAGAAGGGATCGATGTACAGTAGGACACATAGCAGTATCAATTACAGTGTCTGGCCTTTGGTTTAATACATGCTGGCATGGATTTCTGAAGAGCCTTAGCCTTCTCATTAGCCTGTTACCTCCCTACTGTGTGACAGAGCCATGTGACTGTGGGGCTGAAATGATATTGATAATGATGACCAGAGCAAAGAAAAGCCTTTTAGGTATTTGTTATAATTTGAGGAACTTCTGGGGAAATAAAAAAAAATCATAAAGTTCTAGCTTGTTAATCAGACAAAGTTTCTATTATTGCATCCTAAATGCTATGCGTCCTGGACAGTTTTGAGACTTCATTACTTGAACTGGAATTGCCGTTACTTTGAGAAAAATTATGTGTACACAAGACTGCCTTTAGTGGGCTATACTACTATAAATCTTCTACCATATTCCAGATTTTATCAGGGGATTCCAATTTGAAGCACTAAATGTGGTTTAAAAATACACCAAAATTAAATGAAAAGGGCAGAAGCAGGGGTACCACATACATCTAGCCCATATAATAAAAGAAAGTCCATTGTAGGATTCTATTAAGATTATAGTAGACTACACCAGAGAAAAAATTATTACTATTGCTAACATGTCCAGAGCTGGTCATAAATAATAAACTTAACAACCAAAACTTTTGGTTATAGACATCCAAATATATACCAAATAACTCAAGTATGCTGCTAAAATTTGTATTTTGTTTATTTAAGCATAATTATTTAGCATTTAAAAAATACTTATTTATTTTCTGACTTTCAGTGGAACATCATGTTTAATTCCAGAGTGACAACTATGTTTCCACATTATTTTAGTTATGAAATTTGAGTTTGTAAGAGACTATCTCTTCCTATTGAAAAAATTTTTTAATCTACTTATTCTTTGAGTTCTTGTAGTAAAAAATCCAAGTGCTTTGTTGCAAGGAATAATTGGACATATCATTACATATCCAAAATGTCAATAACAAAAATCATGGAATGTTTCTGCAAATGTTGTCTACAATATTTCTGGGATTCACTATTTGTCAGAAAAAAATATATTTCTTTGACTCGGCATGTCCTTAGAATTTTCTTAGAGTTCATGCCCTATGAGATATCTTCCCCTCAGAAAATTTATGCTCAAGATGCTACAGTGTCTTTGTAATAAAATCAACTGTTCAGGAAAATCTTTATACCCTTCTATTTCCTCATTGCACAGTGAAGATCCTCCACATTTAGAAGTTCTGCATATTTTTAAAATAAAAAGAACAAGTTTCTGAAAGTGCTGGGTTTTAATTATACATCTAATTCTATATCTAAATCTACATAGCTGTTACCTGTGTACTACTCACTTTGATTTAGTTATATCTTAACTGAACTGTACTGTAGTATTACAAAGTTATTCAAATGGACTTTTCATAAATAATATTGTACAAATATGTAAGCTTCTTGGCAGCAGTAGTGCAATTCATGACAAAGGTGGGTTGTTTGGGTTTTTCTTAAAATGTTAGCAGGCAGTGCTTACATTTTATTCCTCCTTTTTACTGTATTATACATTCCTCTGAGGTACAGTTTGATTACAGACCTCCCTTTTACTATCCCACAAGTATAAGCAAAATCCACACTCTAGCACTGAGGATTTAGTTTGCCTCTTTTCCTCAGAAAAGGGGATGATCGTTGGATGTTTTGTTGAATGGTTGGTTCCAGTAGTAGGAACCATCCCTATTTCTCCTATTCAGAAAACATTTCCTAACAGGTTTCTTAAGCTTTCAAGCGCCAACTGCAATCATCAGAATAGCCACAGATCTGGTCTATCCCTTTCCTGCAGACTACTGAGGCAGCCAGCTGCCAGCTTTGGTACTGTGCTTTTTAGCCCATGACAGCAGTCATGCCACCCTAACAAACAGAGATGGAAGAATCCAACATCAAATGCTTCTATAAGGAAATGAATGAAGAGCGGGGCAGCTCTCCATACAAAAGTACATGAAATCTCACTGAGAGAGCAGAGAGGAAAAGGAATGGTGTATCAAAATGAAAATCTGACTTTTGTGATTTTTCTATTTACTACAGTCTAATATTTGTGGTCAACACAAAGGATATTTAGTGTAGGCTTGTAAAATTCTTTTTGCTACAGATAAGACTATGAGAATGACCTAGGGTCTCTATGAGAAAACATTTATGTTTTAGTTTCCATAGAAAAAAATTTCCCCTCGGGTTTGCTGCATGTATAGTGACAAAAAAAAACCACCAAATCAACAGTAGAAGTGTTTTTCTCTGTACAGCAGTCTGTACATGGATTTTTTTCATGTTTATATCTTATGGTTAAGAAATTTTTGAATGTGTAACAAATGCTTCAGTGAATCACCCAAAGTTTCATCTTGCTATTGTTTTACAATGCTGTCATAATGATTCATTAATGTACTGGTGCCTCTGCTACTGCAGTCCCCCTGGAGGAGCTTCCTGACCTTCTGTTACTGTATCATTTTCTTTTAATAAAGAGAATGATCAGAGATAAACAATTTTAAAAACCAGTCCAATATTTAGATTTACAATTGTTAGTATTCTCACTATCTCCAAGGGTTTCCAGGTTGTTTTGCTTAGAAATATATTAATTGATTTCTTATTTCTGGCATACATAGTTCAACAGCAAGCCATAAATGTAATATTCATCATTCACTTCAAAATATGCTGAGCAAGTTATTTACATATGCAATTCTATTTTAGAGAGTTATCTTAGAATGCATCTCTTCCAATATTGTCATCCATTGTGAGAATAACAGAACAGAAATATAAAAACTAAATTACAAAAATAATTTAGAAAGCAAGTATTAAATTATTAAAGACTTTATTCACAAGGTAAGACAAGTGATTTTGTTAGATGTTTGAACTAAATGAAATTTAATTCTGATTCATTATTCTGACATATAGATGAAAAAAATTACTATAAATTATAAATATTTCCCATTTCTACACATAAGTAATTATTACTAATCAAGAGAAATTTATCTACTCATACTCTGAAACTTACATTTTATCAGGTACACAGAGCACATTTTAAAGCAGCCAGGATAAAAGAAGGAGGGAAGGGAAGTATAAGACATTGAAAATATAGAGCAACTTTGAGCACATAAACAGTGATAAACACAGTATAAAATGTCCACAAGGTACTTCTGCTATTTTTGGGTGCTTCTTTGTTCTTTCAAAGAAGGTGCAAGTTAATTCTATAGTTACATTTAAATAACTTTATTCTGCTCTGATATTTTTGCTTACTTGGAACCCTTTCAAACTTCACAGTGAAAATTTCTAGGTTTTTAGAATTGCAGCTGATATAACTTGGCACAAGCTTGTTGAAAGTCATGAGCTACACTTCTCAATCTTCATAAACCGGCTTTTGGTGTCAGATTCATTCTGCAAACACTTGTGTCCTGTTTCAGTTTCTGTGCTCTAGACAACACATACAAAAAATGTAAATTATATAGATTAAATGTAAGCAAGGAGTTACAGAATCATTTCACAGAATCACAGAATCACAGAATCATTTAGGTTGGAAAAGACCCTTGAGATCATCGTGTCCAACCATAAGTTCTCTAAGTTTTTCACTTAGAGTTCCTCTAGGAAAAAAAAAAAAAAAAAAAAAAAAAAAAAGTCAGTATAACCATACTTAGCAGCAAAATGATTGGAAACTTTTTTGATTGACTTTGAAAATGTTAGTCAGAAGCTGAATGGACTCTTCCATGGCATTTCACTTGTTAGAAAGTCTTTAATTCCACCTTGATGGTGGACTACCCTTTGAAAAGAGAGGATTACATCAAACAATAGATGTAATTATTGGTTTATGTTGCATGGAATAAATAAAACAGCTGCACCCATGGTTCTGCTTGTCATATTTTTCCATGATTGATTAATAATTCCTAAAATTATTTACTATTTATACATTATTACTTCATTTTCACAGTTCATAAATTGTCTTTTTATATTAATAGAATCATAGAATGTTAGGGGTTGGAAGGGACCTCTAGAGATTACCAAGTCCCACTCCCCTAGCAGAATCACCTAGGGCATGCCACACAAGAATGCATCCAGACGGGTTTTGAAAGTGTCTACAGAAGGAGACTCCACAACCTCTCTGGGCAGCCTTTTCTAGTGCTCTGTCACCCTCACAGTAAAGAAGTTCCTCCTCATATTGAGGTGGAACCTTCTATGCTTAAGTTTATACTCATTCTTCCTTGTCCTATTGCTAGGCACTACAGAAAAGAAATTGGTTCCTTCCATTTGACACCCACCCTTCAGATATATATAGACATCAGTAAGATCCCCTCTCAGTCTTCTCCTCTCAAGGCTAAACAGCCCTAGTTATCTCAGTCTTTCTTCATATGGGAGATGCTCAAGTCCCTTAATCATATTGTTTTTACTAATATTGTTTTTACTGTCAGGTCTACAGATTTAAAAATCACATCCATACAAGAAAATTACTGATTTTTAACAAACATGAATTTTAGTTAACAACTACAGCTGATCTCAAACAATTCTGTATGTTCATATGTTGAAGTTTCGTTGCTTGGATGTACACAGATGATCTAGTTGTCTGATACACTTCTTGCATAGTGTAGGTAAAGTAAGAGACTGCAGAAAAAATATGAAATTAAAAGGACTTGGAATTATTTATCATTTTACAGGTTTACACTGTATTGTGACACTATTCAATCATGCTTTACGTTTTACTAAATCAACTGTGGTAATAATCGCAGTTGTAATAATAACAGTAATGACACTATCCTTAATAGCTGTAGTTACACTAAAATACCTAATAACACAGGGCTTGGAACTCATCTGGGCTTGTAGACATGTAACTCAGGACTCAAACACACAGAGAATCCATTTTCCAGCATCACATTTCCTGAGCATATGGTGAAAGGAGTGGGGTAAACTGCACTATCATATGAAATAGATTAAACAAGGCATTAACCATGTGATATTTGCTGCGGGCACTCTGCCTGCAGGATGTTGATGAAGAGAGAATGGCTCCAGGAGTATTAGACAAGTGTGGTCAGGAACAACTATTACTTTATACTTTCAAACGGAAGCAACATGCTCATTCCTTACACAGAATTCTGTGAATAAAAAGAGTGAAAGAGAAGCTTTTAAATGTCCCTCATTTAACAGCTATTTAAAATCACAATGCATTTCTCTGAAAATATGTTTCTGAATGACTCATGGTTAAAGATTAGTGTTAAATAAAAATTCAGATTAACTTAGAGGTTACTTCAAGCTTTAATACTATGAGATACTCTAAATGAACTCACAAAAGTAATTCAAACATGGGGCAAGTGAGAAGATTTGAAATATGCCAATAACTATTTTACATCAAAAAATGCAATATCATGTATTACTCAGGATACATCAAAATAACCCAGAACTACTCCACTCCTAATACTTTTCCTCTTCTGCTCACCTTCCTTCCTGCCTCCCCCCCTATATCTGGAACTGCCTAAGAATTTCTCCTAGTTCAAATTAAGTGGTCCTGGAATGTATCATGTAGCGGGCAGCAGGTCCCATCTGTGTGGGCATCCAGTGAGCAGGAATCGCTGAATCTCAGTTCACTAAACATCCAGAGTCAGAGATCTGGAAACTGAGGTCTAAGTTTTGGGACTTTAAGCTATCCAAGTAAGCAAGAACATCAGAGGTTCTGCCAAAAGATCACCCAGGGATGGAGCTGATTTCTTAGCCCAGCTAAGCAGAGAGTTTGCAAACTTGAAGTGCTTTGGTTTTGTCAGAATTTCACTGAAATTTGTTTTGGGTTTTTTTTTTTTTTTTTGGTAGATTTTTAAAATTCTAACTTACTGTTGCTTCAAAAAAGATCTGCTCATATGTACACCTTAGTTAAAAGATTTCTATGAAATTGCTCTCAGCAAAATTTATATCTGAATTTCTATACAGCTGGTAGTCTACACTTACTTTTTTCTAAGTGAATGAAATGCCGTGATTTGAAGACTTTTTATATGGTGAAATACATTCAGGAAGCAATTTTATAAATCACACACACTTTCATTCTTACATAATAATATAAAGCTGCTACAGATGCCACCACAAGTAACACACTAGAGCATTTCTTATCTCTGCAGTGGACCATGTTCTAAATAATTCTGGTAAATAATTCTGGTATTGAGAATAAATCCTGTTACAGAGAAAGATTACAAAAAGACAGAATCACACACAAATCACAGAATGTTAGGGGCTGGAAGGGACCTCAAAAGATCATCTAGTCCAATCCCGTTCCTGAGCAGTATCCCCTAGATTAGGTCCCACAGGACCACCTCCAGGTGGGGTCTGAATGTCTCCAGAGAAGGAGACTCCACAACCTCCCTGGGCAGCCTGTTCCATTTCTGTCACCCTCACCATAAAATAGTTTCTCCTTATGTTTACATGGAACTTCCTATGTTCAGGCTTGCACATGTTGCCCCTTGTCCTATCATTGGACGTCACTGAGAAGAGCAATAGGAGAATATGTAGACTTTGATCTTTTCCCCCATCAAGGTGGTTGTTTTTTTTTTTAATGTCAGCTCAGAATTGAGTACATACTACCCAGAACTCAAATAACTGAGCAGCTTGCCTTAAAAGATGTAGTAAAAGGTGAGATTAAAGCCTTAGTCTAGTTCAAAACAAGCAGGAATCTGAATGCCAGTTTCTGGGATGAGACGGGGTGAGCTTCTCTGTAAGATATTAACATCTCTAGAATGTAAAAACTCTAAAACTTTTTAGTTTTAGAAACTGTAAAACTTTTTAGAAGTAAAATTATGAAATCAGTATCTTTATTATACTATAAAGCAGGGATATTGTGGTCTTGATAAGTTATGTGGAGGAAGAAAATGGTCAGCCCAATACTATTCAAAATTAAAGAATTTCTGAAGAGTTTAGTGCATTCTACTTATAGTTGCATAAGATTCTTGTGTTTCCTTAGCACTTCTTGGCATGAATATAATAATAAAATCATTAAAAGTTACATAATGTAATACTTACTATCCAAAGGGTACCAGCATGCATTCCGAATCAATATATGAAGTCTTTACTGCATCTTATAGAGATCACGCATCGTTGAGATGCAGCCACTTTAGGTAAAACTCAACACCTGTTTAACAATGCACATCAAAGCTCACATAATGTTTTACTAGAAAAAAAAAAAAAAACCAGTGTCCAACTAAAATGCAAAGGGATTTACTGGCAAGATGTAATTACTTTTGTTGGAATTTGTCCAGGACACTGGGGTTAATGCTCCTGGTGTTACAGAAAATCCCACTAGCTATTTAATGACTTCAGATAGTAGAGGATGAAGAATGATTCCATGTCTGATAAAAAATAGGTGATGAGAACCTTCAGAAGGTCTTTGTGTTTGACTCTACTCTCACTCTTATTCGAGGCTAGCATAGCACTGTGTAGTCACCAATGATCTATACTAGTAAGAAATAAGAAATGTCATGCCTTCAGAAAGCTTCGTAATCCTCTAAAGGCTGTAAGGTTTTTTTCTTGGTATTAGGCATACATAATATTAAATACATGGGCTATCAAACGTCATGACTCAGAGAACTACTATCAGCATATGATGTAAAATCATCAGGGAGACCTTGAAGCAAGCAAACCATTCAGGGCTTTATTTCTGATATAGCCACAGTTCCTGCATTATTTTGAGATGAAGTAATAGTATCTCTCTACTTAAGATACAATACTGAAGTCTTATTAGGGAGGAATCACATTATATAGCTGGTAAACAACATATGAGAAATATATTAATCTGGAGTGAGAAACTTTATATTACCTATGAGAAGCTGCAAGTATTTACATCCAAAGAAAAAAAGAAAAAGAACAACAACCAGAAAAAAACCCCACAATTCTCTCATGTTCCTTCTGTAATGGTTTATATAATGAGGAAACTAATATAATAATGTAAATTACTTTTGAGAAATTAACCTGCTTTAAGTACTGAAAATGGATTGTATGTTAATATTGTTGTGTCATGGAACACAATTTATTTTATAAAAAGGCAGGTTCCACTGAATGGAGGAACTGACAGTGCAAAAGCTCATCTGCCAATACACAGGTATGTTTTACCAGATGTTGAGCAGAAGTAGCTATAAGATTTCTCTCAGTGTGTATGTGCATGAATTTTTTTCTGGGATTTGAAAGGATTATTCATTACTTTCACAAGGTATGTAAATGTCACAATGCATACTTAACCCTTCTGTTAATGTTAAAACAAACAGAGACAGACCTCGACTTCAAAAATAAACTCTTATTAAGTTTTTCATATAAATCCTTTAATGTTATTAAAAAGAGCTTTTCTTATGTTACTTTTTTTCTACTGCTTTACAATCTGTGCAGTTATAAACATATGAAAAGAAAAATCTGGGATATAGACTTCAATTTACCTTATTATTACCTTTGTTTTAGATATTTTGAGGTATATAATACACTTCCGTTGTTCCAACTCCTGCTATTATCAAAATAAAGAAATAGAAGCTCACTCCTTATTATGCATCAAGAATAAAAAGGTGAAACTACCCTCTCTTTTCTAGTGACTAAGGAAAGAGACAGCTAATATTGGAGGGTTTAAATGTTCCTAAAATTTGGATGGCCTGATCTCTGCATTGCAACAGAAAACTGTTTCTGGAAATTAAAAAGTGCCCTTGAAAACCTACCTTAAATGTCATTCAGTGTGGTGGGCTAACCCTGGCTGGATGTCAGGTACCCATCAAATCTACTGTATAACTTCTCTCCTTATCTGGACAGGGAGCAAATATAATGGAAAGCTCATGGATTGAGATAAGGACAGGGAGACCACTTACCAGTTATTGTCATGGTTAAAACAGATTTGACTTTGGGAAATTAGGTTATTACTAATCAATCAGAGTACGATAATGAGAAATAAAGCCAAATCTTAAAAACACCTTTCTTCCAACCTTTCCTTTTTCCCAGGCTTAACTTTACTCATGATCTGTCTATCTCTTCCCCTCAAGTGGCACAGAGGGACAGGGACTAAGGGTTGCAGTTAGTTCATCACGTATTGTCACTGTTGCTCCTTCCTCCTCAGGTGGAGGATTCCTCACACTCTTCCATCTCTGGCATGGCTTCCCTACCATGGAAGACTATCCTCCATGAATTTTTCTGATATGAATCCTTCCCATGGGCTGCAGTTCATAATGAACTGCTCTATTGTGGTTCCCTTTCACTAGGGTATCATCCTTCAGGAACAGATTGCTCCAGCATGGGTCCCCATGGGGTCACATGTCCTGCCAGAAAGTGTTCCAGCATGGACTTCCTTGTCCATGGGTTCAATCAGGAGCACACTCCAGTGTGGGCTTGCCACACTGTCATGGGCTCCTTCAGGTACCCACCTGCTCTGGTGTGGGGTCCTCCATGGGCTGATGGTGGATATCTGTTGCACCATTAACTTCCATGTTCAGCCTGCCTCAACACAGTTTTCATGACGGACTGCATGGGAATCTCTTCTTTGGCACCTGAAGCACCTCATCCTCCTTCTTCACTGACCTTGGTGTCCGCAGAGTTGTTTCTCTCACACATTCCTATGCCTCTCTTCTGGCTGCTGTTGTTTGCACCACAGTTTTTTTCCCCGCTTCTTAAATGTGTTAGCACAGAGGTGCTACCGCTATCACTAATGGGGCTCAGCCTTGGCCAGCAGCAAGTCCATCTTGGAGCTGGTTGGCACGGGCTCTATTGGACATAGTGGAAGCTTCTAGCAGCTTCCTACAGAAATCCCCCCTGTAGCCCCTCTGCCACCACATTCTTGCCATGCAAACCCAACACACCTCCACTGTACCTTATTTTCTACTGCTCCTCTGTACTGGTGTTGGTTCCAATATGGGCTGAGGTCCCCTCAGGGGTGTCCCTGTTCTGGCATGGGTCATCCATGGCCGCAGTCTGTCAGGGGTGTCCCTTTTTCAGTGTAGGTCACCCATGATTGCAGTACTCTCAGAATCATTTGTTCTCATGGCATAGAGCTGCTTCTTCCAACAGTGTGTCTCCATTTTGTCTCCAACAGTGTCCTTTTCCACATGACTCCTCTGCTTCCTCCATTTTCTCCAAGACTGCACCTCTTCACAGTTCTCCTCTGGCATCCTCTTTTGTGTGACTGAGTCTCCTCATATATCTCTTCTTGTGTCTCCTCACTTCTTTCCTTTTGTCTTGCTTTTCATATGTTTCCACATGTCTCCTGAGGTGAGTCCACATCTGTTCCTTTCAGCTTCCACCTTTTCTTAGATATGTCTGGACATTATTATTTGGGACACAGTAAGGTGTTTCCAACCACTGCTGAGCAACTAGCTCATGGCCTACTCCCACAGAAATGTTAGTCTGAAGGTCAAGAACAGAGAGAGCTCATGGTCTCATTTCTGAGAAGGGCTAATAGGCAGAAAGGTGACAGGAAGGAGAAGTGCATTCAAAACTTAGGAAACATAGTAATACACAGATATAAAATACTAAATTTGAAATACAGCAATGTGTGAGATCAGCATAGGATGAGCTTTAGCAGAGCTTCATGGCATCTTCCAACTGTTACCGTTTATGAGAAAAAACAGATACAGATAAACAGATAGTTCTTGATTTAATTTTTATGAAAGGAAGAGTATGAAAATAGATGTCATTAAGATCATAAATCACATTATGAAGCAGATACACATAAAGAAGTTATACACATTGTGTAATGAAACACACTTGTTTTAGCATGAAGTACTTATATTTTACAGAGAAACCTCAACATGTATTTTAAAATATACACTAAAATACATCTCTTTATAATATAACAGGTCTACTAAGTGAACAATTCTTGCATAAAATATACTGTTAAGCTAAAAGCATGTTATATTAAATATTAACAGAAATATGCCACTTTCTATATTTTTAATATAAAAACAATACTAGAAATTAGAAAATTCATTCAACTTCATTGCTTAGGCTTATTCTTCTTAAATCTATCATAACATCAGTTTATGAGTCAGCAATACTTGTTTTGTTATAGTTATTAGTGCAGAGCTGCGTTTGATCCTGACTTGCTAACAATTATGAAAAACACTATTATTTCTTCTGCTACATCTCAGCTATTAGATGCACTCCAAGTTGTGCTGGAAGATGGCTTACATTTGGAGGGAAGAAGCTGAAAAATTATGTGTAAAATATAACTCATTAAGGAAGCTACATAAAGTGAAATAATGCAAAGTAATACCCCTCTCGTTATTTAACTACTGTAGAAAAAAAAGGAATTTAGACTTCCTGTGCTTGTTACATGCAAATATACTTTTGAAACAGAGTTTTCACATACGCTGTTTCCTCAACTGTGTCTCACCACTGTTTGGGAGAGTGTTATTTGGCCTGAGGCAAAGTCACACCAGGGATTGTGCTAAGAAAAGAAACAGACAGTCAGATAATCTGCATTAGGGATTACTCTAGCACGTAACATATTACAAACTTTTAATACTTTGAGAATCTTTCATCAAAACACATTACCACTAGAGATTTTTGTATCAAAAAATGAACCCATAAGAAAAAAAATGAACCAGAAAAAAACGAAGCAGAACATCGGAGGCTCAAAGGAAGCAGAGGTAGCAGCTTTGTAGGATAGATTTAAATAAATGTATATATTATTATAGTAGTTTAATTCCTCCAGAAAACAATTCTACCACACTAGAGGATTCTAATAGGCTTTACTCTTGAGCTTGAGGATAAACTTCACCGTTTCAGTAGACTTAAATAAAGGGGCAAGTTATTTATACGAGGAAAAAGACAGTCAATAAAATAGAGCTGTAAAGCATCTTGTAGGAATGGAGGGTAATTTAAAAAATCAATGAACTGTTCAGCTTCCAATGAATAGAAATAAATGTTCTTTTTTTCATCGCTGTCTTTGTAGAACTCTCTTGCTATGTTATAAATGTAGCATGCAAAAAACCTTTTCTGCAAACACATCTTTGCCTTTTGTTGCAACCATTATATGTCTAAGTACTGCCATCAGTCTAGGACCATAAGACTATTAGCTGCCTTGATGGCTGGAGATGTATGTCCCTACTGGAAGATGAAATAAACTTTTCAGCTATCATTTATCTGTGTTGAGCAAAACCTGATGGCTTCAGTTTTGCTGTTTCTGAGTTAAAAATATTGTAGCAGACAAAAAAAAAAGGAAGCTAAAGTGTTTCAACCTACAACTGCAGATAAAATGCATGCTTCTCAGAAAATACAGATGAGAAACATGTCAGCAAGGGTGTGATACTTCTGGTGATTTGCCAGAATTTAAGAACTAGAGTTCCTGAATGTGACAAAATATTTTTGAAATAAAAATTGAAAAGAAAAGGCTATGTTCCAGTATAATTAACTTTTTGAAAAAGAAAGATGTTACAGTACTTAAATTGCTGGTTCATTAGATGTTAGCCTTTCATTTCATAGGCTATAAATCACCCCTTTTCAGACAGTGCCAGTAAGGTTTTATGTATCACGTAATCCCATTTAAATTCTGAAGTGAGGAGCTAATTGAGACTTAAGTGATGTGTCATCCCTATTCAGGCCATCTGCACAGGCTGAACTACATTCAGAGACAGACTGAGAAACTACAGAGTACACAGTTGCTGCTTGTTGGAAAAATAAAGCACACATTTATTTCTGCCTCAGTGAATGTGGTAAAATGAATTAGAGGTACTTATGAAATAATCCAGACTTCTGTATTTCTGTATTGGTTGATCAAATTCAGATCACAACCTGTTTTTACCATCTCCAACTTTCATTTGACTGATTTTGCCTTTATAATTCATGGCACTGTAAGGAACTCAGTGACTGGATCAGAGTCCTTATCCTCTGCATTTTGTTTACACAGAAAGAAATAAAGCAATGTTTCTTGGGGTTTTCAATACATTACATAATGAGTTGTCATACCCCCAAACCTCTCCCTGCCCCCAAATCTATCTTTCTAAAACTACCATAGTCAAAGTGAGAGTGACAGTGACAAAGAAGCAAAGAAGGAGAGGGAAAGTCAAATTATAAAGAATTGTACAAATTATGATCAGGTTAACTGAATTTTCAGATAATGTAGGCCCATAGTAGTTTCTGGGCAACAAAAGAAATACAATCTCTTTACAGAGGAGTCTTCCTCTGATACATATATACCATGTTTTTATATATTTTCTTTTGTCAATCTAAAGGCATCTAATTTATGTCTTCAGTAAATAAGCATTCAATCCTGTCTATACTTGAACAGTAAATGATAGCTCAGGTCTTAGTGGCTTTCTTTTTTCTACTTCCTAACTACTCTAGAAAGCACAAAAAGAGGCAACATAGCCAGTGGGTGGCTTCTTGTCTCAACTTGAAATATTAAATTAAGCAGCTTGCTTTGGTCATCACAGTCATGTCTATCTATGCAAGTATTGCTGGAAACAGAAAGTTTAGATAGGTAAGCATTCTATGTTTGCATAGAGACTGAGTGATAAAATTATTAATTATCAAGTGTGAGAAATCTTTCCTAAAGCAGGATATATATAAGAAAATTCAATGGCATTGTACTTTTTCTGGTTAGATATATCTATATGTATTTATAGAAACAGATGGCCAAAGAACATGGTCAAATAAACAAGCAACAGAACATGACAACATTAGAGTTTCACTGACTGATAACAGACTGTGGGTGTGTGAACAAATGCTTGCAGCACACAGAGGGACACATATACTATATACCGCATATATACATTTACAAATACACATATACTATATATTGCAGCACACATCACTCACATATACTATACATTCTGCATTGCAGAGTTATGATTTTGAAATATGCTGTTCAAGGTTAGGGGGCTTTAAAACACTTGATTTTGGCTGGTGAGATTCCTATGTCTTTATTATTAGAAATAACTTTTTGCCTTTGTATTTTTTCAGGTCATTTGCAAGCTGACTGATTGCAACAAACCTTCATTTTTACCTGAACATGGGAAGAGTTGTCAAGCTAAAAGAGAGTTGGCCAGGTCCTGAGATGAAGGGTAAGAGCTTGTGTACAAATTTCCATATGTTTGTGCTAAAACCCCCCATGTGTCTACTATTGTCTTATCCTTGAAGGTAAAGGCAGGCATGTGCATGGAATTCCAAAATGGCTTCTGGTTTAGGGAAGATTGTACTTTGATGCCTTCAAAGATTGCTTTAATGTATTCACAGTAAAAGGATCAAATATAGGGTGAATTCTGTGAGGTTGTGTAAGAACAACAAATTTCTGGCTATACTGGTCGGGCATCATCTCACACTAGACTGATTGCCTATATGGTAAATATGGAATGAGGGATGAAGAAGCCATACTTCCTGTCAAAAAAATACACAGTTTAGTTTCTCCACCTTGATCTATTAAATGAGCACATTACTGAACCGCAGAAGTAGTTTGCAGATAGTTTCCCTTTGGATAATAATGCTTCTTGAAATGAGAGAAAAAACTAAGAGGATAACAGCTGCTTAACAGACTTAACACCATTTTTTTCCCAGCTGAACCTATTGCACATTTCTTTGCTCCATAAAAGGGTGTTTCATTTGATTTACATGAGCAGTGAATCAGATCACGTTAAAAAGCATCTCTCAAAAAAACCCAAAACATACACAAGTGTGATTTGAACGTTGAGTGGAGGAGAGTTGCAATAAGAAACATTTTTCTGTAAAATTAAATTTCCTGCTCCTAAATCCAGTTGCTAATAAGATAAGAGCTAAGCTGCAGAACCTCATCCATGTAGGACATTGACAATCTGAGTCACTGAATTTAGAATTCTCCCAAGGTATGACAGCAATACTACCAAACAGAGATGTTTGGAGTTCACAGATGAAAATATTTCATTCTCAGGTTTCATTTCTGCTGTTTCTGAAATAAAAGTTCTTCTTTTATGAAATATTTAATCAAAAGCTCAGATTTCCAGTGGAAAACAAAAAACAATTCTGAAGGAACATTTTCAAAAGGTCTAGTTCTTTTTCGAAGACAAAATTGTCCACATGGTAAAATGCATGGAAGGACTTCCTGAGGTTTTGAGATCTTGAGATTTAACAGTGATTATAGAGCAATTATAACAGTATTATAGAAAAATATCACTGTGAGTTGTTACTTACTGTTCCAGATATACCCACAGGGAAAATGTGCATAACATTTTCTGACATCTAATAGTGTCTACTCAGCTGATGCTTCTAAAAAAAAAAAGAGAGCTACAGCAGTCTTAATAAGCTAGGGATTTATATTCAGTACATTCACAGTGATCAAAGCAAGATACAAGGATGATGAGGAATTGGCTCCAGAAAATGTTCACAAGAATCATGGTGTGACCATGCTTGCATATTTAGATTTTTCTGTTATACCCATTTTTGCTTCATCTGTCACTAAAACCATGACAACTTTCCAAGTTTTCTTTAGTTATGTATTCATGTTCACTACCAAATATCAATAACCATAAAAACATAATAAGAGGGGTTTTTTTTCTGCTGTAATTTATAAATCCAATTGAAATCAGTAATCCCTTTTTCAGAAACTTTATATGCATGTATGAGAACAAGCAGGCAGAAGAAGGGAAAGAAGTAGCTTCTACTAGCTAACAAAGATCTTGGAAAAATAATTTTAGACTCCTGACACTTGGTTATATGGTTGTCTCAAATACATGACATAGTGTGAGTTCACATAAATTTAAAATGAATGACTTATCAACCTGGCATTTATATGTTCTGATTTTACAGAAGTATATTCTAAAGAGAGAAATTAAAGATTTAGCTTATATTCTCTGCTTATTGCTTAGACATTTACTATTAATGTTAATGGGACCAATATAGACATATGAAGAGATTCTTCATTTACAGGGTCTGCTATGAAAGCAAGAATTATGAAGTATTGGAAGAGGGATAGAAGTCAAGTTAAAAGACATATAAACCTTTCATTGTGCCTATTGTGCAGTTTAAAAATAATAAGACTAAGCAGACAAGAATAAAAACTGCAACAAGAGACAATACTTTATGAATCTAAACTTTAAAAATTACATACCATGTATTTTACAAGTGTTATTTTATAGCAAAAGTTAAAGTATAGACAGAAGTAATATGTCAAGAAAAAACAAAACCAATATATTTCATACAGGTGGTTACATGAGAAAGCACGTATAAAACTTTTTTATTACTTGATTTTTTAGTGTTCTACTATCAGATTTTAAGATAACTTTATAAAAAAGAATCTAGAGTCTGATATTGTGTTCTACAATGACCTAATATCTCTTTATAAAGTAAATATCCTTACAGTGAAACACTATCTCTTCTGGGTTAAAAGATAGAATAAAATTGTAACTCTTCATATCAGTGCATGCACTATATCTTTTGGTTTTTCAGTTTTAAATGTACCTGATTTTTCTGACAGTTTATTTTATTTCACCATTCTTGGCAAGTAGCCCAAGACCAGTGGCCAGAGCAATGGTTCCAAGTGGTAAAAAGAAAGGTAGATATATACCTGTCCTTCCAAAACAATGGGGAACTATCCAAGATTGAATCATTAATGGCAGTCACTTAAGTCCCCTCACAGTTGGAATAGGATATAGAGATTTTATTTGAAAAGAGAGAATAATCACCTAGATATCCGGGTCACCCTTTTTAAGTACTACATAACATTTTCTCTTATGCTTTTACCCTCACATTTTGAATTTTGTTATTCACGAATTTTTTCCTTGAAATTTTATTGCTAATATAGTACTTAAAAAATGGTAGTGGTCATAATTTCCAATATATTTCACTTTACATCTTTCTTTCATCCAGCAAATAGAGCATTTGCATTTTTTTCTTTTTTTTCTATGTAAATTCATAAATTAACTAGCTCTAAATTCATAAATTAATTATAATATTTTT